>JASMMZ010000016.1:2809091-2823454 GCA_038502455.1 Anisogramma anomala | reverse complement strand
CCACCACGCACCACGGGCAACCACGATGGTCATCGGCGCGCGTATGCCCCGCCACACAGGACGGGGGTGTCGCAGCAAAGAGTTCCGTCGCGGTGCGAAGCTCCTCCATTGCGTCCGGTGAGAGTCACGCGTGGCGGCTGGCCGAGGGAACGCTCGGGGAGCACAGTGCATCCGCCCAAGATTCAGCATGGGAGATCCGGCTCGGAAACAGTATGCTGGATGGCATGTGCGCCCATCCTCCCTTCGGCTGTGTTCAAGCCCCGGGGCCGGCTCGTATCTATGCGAACACGACTACAGCATTGAGGAAGAAAGCGGTCATCGCAAGGAGAATGGTCAACATCTCACCCACCCTTGATGCCACGATTACATGTACTGTGGATGGACGGGCTATTACTGTTTTTCAGCTAACCATACCCAAGTTTCGTCCTGCTCTATCAGTATCACCAGAGCAACTGAAGGCCCCAATAACTTCACGCCCGGAGGCACAAGAGGCATTGGGTTCAGAGCGAAGTGAAGGCCAAGTTCAAGTTAGCAGTACTGTTCTGAGGCAAACAGAGAGTTCCTTTGGACCAAGACACTACCAGGAACCTATGTCACAACTCAAGCCACTCAAAAGTGATGCTAGGAAAAAAAGGTAGAACGCGTCCTTGGAATTCCGAAGGAGAGCCTGTAGAGACTAAGATGACGCTATGTCCCGAGATCGCGACCTGGAAGAGCCCTCGAGAATATTCGCCACCAACATAATCTACCAAACAGCCTTCCCAATCGCAGTGCATATCTTGACCCTCCATAAATCCACCAGGAGGGCTGACTTGAGCGCTCAACAAGATATTTTGAAAACATCGAGCAAGAGCGAGTGTCTCACGACACGAAAGCGAGGAAGCTTTTACCAGCCAGAGGCAGTAGGGGGAGCGCCCCAACCACCAGTACCTCCAGAAGGATCAGCACCTCCAGAAGAATTGGCCCCCCAACCACCAGCAGCCTCAGCAGGAGCAGAAGCAGGAGCAGCGCCCCAACCACCAGCAGCAGCCTCAGGAGCCGCACCCCAGGCGCCACCGGCATCCGCAGAATCACCACCATTGCCTCCCCAAGCACCACCAGCGGCATCGGCGCCGCCCTCAGCACCCCAGGCGCCACCCTCCTCATTTCCATCACCAAAGTTGCCCAGCTCGTTCTCAGACTCAAACTTGAGAGTCTTGCGATCCTCACCCTCGGGAACGTGGTGTGCCAGGAATTCTGGGATTTTTTGGTCCGTCTCAAGGAGAGTGCGGACCAGAACGGAGGCCAAGTCCTCATCACGCTCGGTGAAGAAGGAGGTGGCCAGACCGCGGTGACCAATGCGACCAGTTCGACCTGCAAATGATTAGTGACAAGTGACAGACAGGACAAAGAAAGGCATTTTCTCACCAATACGGTGGGTGTACTCTTCGATGCCACCGTGGGCAGCGGCAGGCAGATCGTAGTTGATGACGTGAACGATGTTGCGGACGTCAATGCCGCGAGAAGAGATGCCAGTTGCAATCAGAATGGGCGTCTTGCCAGCACGGAAGGCGCGCATGGCATCCTCACGCTCACGCTGGGTGCGGTCAGCGTGGATGGACGTGGTCGGCATGCCCTGATTAAACAGGTAGTCGTCCAGCTCATCAGCAGTGCGCTTGGAATTCACGAAGATCAGAGTGCGAGCGGGAGGCATGCTGTTCAGCATGTCAAGGCAAGCCTGGCGCTTCAACGGGGGCTCAACCTGCATGATTGTCTGGCTGATGTTTCCGTGCGAGCTGCCAGCTCGACCAACCCTGAACCGCACATGATCTGTGGCCAGGTGGGTCGCGGCCAGATCACGCAGGTTCTTGGGGAAGGTGGCAGAGAAGAGCATGTACTGGATGTTGCCCACATCCTGCTCTGTCCAGCGTGTTAGCTGTGAGAAAGACAAGGGTTTGGTACAACTTACCACCACCACCAAGGATCTTATTCAAGTCCTCCTCCCAGTCATCGTGCAGCATCTCGTCGGCCTCATCAATCACCATGTACTTGAGGCGGCGCAGAGTCAGATTGTTTGGGCGGTCCATGAAGTCGATCAGACGTCCGGGGGTGCCGATCAAGATATCGCAACCGAGAGAGAGCTGGTCCATCTGGTGGCGCAGAGGACCACCGCCGTAGATGACACAAGGCCGCAGCATGCTGCGGTAGCACAACTTGCGCGCTTCCATGAAGATCTGGATGGCCAGCTCACGTGTAGGACAGACGATACAAACGAGCGGCTCAGCACAGACAACTGGGTCAAAGCCAGCACGGTACTCGGCTGGGTTGGGGCGGGGAGCCGCCAACTTCTTGGCCTTGCCCATCAGCTTATTGATGATGGGGATGAGGTACGCAGCAGTCTTGCCGGAGCCTGGGGGATGCGTCAGTAACTGATGGAGTTGATGATGTGAAGTGTAGGGTCTTGCCAGTCTGCGCGATGCCAATCACATCGTAGTTGCTGCCAATGGCAGGAAGGCAGTACTTCTGGATCGGGGTGGGAACCTTGTAACCGCAAAGCTCGAGGTTCTTGGCCATGGCCGGGTGGAGCTTGGCATCCTCGAAGGTCATGACAGGAACAATGCGGACAGTGCCCTCCTGCTCCAGCTTGATCTCGGTGATCCTGGTTGCCCAAGTCAGCAGGACATGAAAGGGACGTGGCTGGACAACGAACTTACGTGGCTATCTCAGGACCGAAGACCTCACAGCGCTGGTCGGGGGGACCAAAGATCTCGATCTCGAGCTCGGGGAACTCAGGGCCGAGGTCACCCTCCTCGCCATCCCAGTGGTAGACACGGGCATTGCCGTCGAAATCGCCGTCGCGGTCGCCGAAATCCGCGTAGTTGTAGCGGGCAGCGGCGGACTTCTCCATCCAGTCGGGGTTTGCACCCTTGGTGCCGGCGTCACCGCCGGGAGCGATGGTGCTCTCTGTGACATCGCCAGCTGGGCCAGCGTCGCCGTTGCTGCCGCCGTTGACGTTGGCGTTGGCGTCAGCAGTGCCGTCGGTGACAACGACCTCGGGAGTTTCGGCACCAGGAGCAGCCGAAGTGGGCCAGGCAGCGTCGGTGTTGGTCTCCCAACCGCCGCCACCACCAGTGTTACTGTTGTTGTTGTCCCAAGACATGATGTAGGAATATGGATCTGATGCGGAATACATGTTAGCTGCCGCGCAAAGTCGCAAAGATTGAGATGCTCAATTCCAGGGATCGCCAGAACTGGCAGTGGGGTGGAACCAGGTGTAGTCGGAATTGAGACGGATGGGACCGCTCTCATGGACGGGCAATGGATGCTGGAGGGTGATGGCAATGGGGAAGGGAGGATAGAAGATGGTGTCAACAAGCACTTACTTAGGAATGAGGAATTGATAGAATTCGTCGTTGACACGAGACTGGACTGAAGTAGAATCAGTTGCGAAGATCTGTCGTAGAAGATGGTCAGAGAGAAGGTTTACTGTAGTAAGATCCGGTTCGAAGGAGCGATGGTGAGCGATGGTATGCGGATGGATGGACGGGTTGAAGTCTGAAGAAATAAAAAGTCAAAAGTTGAAAGACCTGCTGGGAAGGAAACAGAACCCCCAAAGCTGGCCACCCTCGGGATCTAAGAGTTTTCACATCTTCGTTTCGAGAGGCAGGGGTGATAGAAGGTCTTGAGGGGGTGATTGGTGATGTGATGCAGGCAGGCTGTTGCTGGGGAAGCGGGAGCTCAGCAGCTTGGGGGTGACACACAAGCGGGCAGTGGAAGGAGCAGCCCACGCCAGAGCAGAGCTCAAAGTGCTAATGTTGAAGGCAGGAGCAATTGGCAACTACCTCATACCGCAGTTGCTGAGGTTTTCGGCAGGGGAGTGCAAGTGTGATGACTTACCACCAGAGAAGGATGGATTGGAAGGCTGCTGCTGTTATTCCTCTGGGTAGAGAGTCAAGGATGTGCAAGGGCAGTGAAAACTGTGCCCAACCTTTGATCGCTCAAAGGAGGACAGGAGGCCTCGAAAGCCAAAGACATGATCCCACGTATCCAGGGGACAGTCGCATGGGAGGAGACGCAGCTGTAGTATCGCTTGGTACGACTGGTGGTGTTGTGCTTGTGTAGATAGATGGAGAGGAGTAAGGAGGAGGGCATCACGCATCATCGCCGTTGCAAGAGAGAGGGAGTGTTGCTTACCTAGATCTCGAAGAGATGATCAAGAAAGGGCGCGTTGGCAATGCCCGAGAGGGAGTATCAATGTCGAAAGAAGGTTGCGAGATCGGAAAGATAAAACCCTTGAAGATTGTATCAATGATTGACCAAAGAATGGGCCGAGGTGTTGATGGTGGAGGAGGGAAGAAGGAAAGGGGTGTGAACAAAAGAAACTGGGCTTGCTTTATGGGCCCCGCGAAGTGGCTGCAGGTCCGTATGTGGGTTAAAGATGGAGGAAGGAGCTTGTTGGCTTGGGCTAGCACATGTACTTGTGCGGTGATGCAGTGATGGAGTTAGCAGGTTGTGTTGCCAATGATGTTGATTTGGTGGTTGTAGTTCACAGAACGCGACTTAAATCAAGCAAAATTCTTGATGCAGGACCAGTAGGCGACAGGGGTAAGCTGCTTGCCCTCCAGGAGCTGGGGACTGCCTCTGAAAGCACAGGGCAGGTACCTATCTGGGAAGGGGGCCTGGAGCAGTTGCCTGCAGTGGCTGTTGGAATTGGGCCATCATAAGGCAATGGGCAGCCTCGTGATCGAACATGAGCACGCAAGTCTCCATGGCACGGTTCCAACGCAGGGTGTCTGTCTCTTCGCTAGTCAACACCAGCTACCACAACATCTCTTCCATCTCGATGTGCTCGTAGCCATCCATCCCATCCTCCACAACATTCAGCAGCTCAGCCGCGGCACGGCCGGCAGAGCCGCCTTCTCCTTTGGCCTCTCCAGCCCTCCTCTTCACCATATCCATCCACTTCCAGAACGCCCTCTGCCGCTCCTCCACATCCGCACAGATCTCTCCATCCTGCGGCGGCCCGAACAGCGACAAATACGCAAAGGGGTTCGGGCCCTGGGGCAGACAGTAGACATGCTCCCGCTTCTTCTCGTCCGTCCACTCCTCCAGCGGCGGCGGCGGCTCGAGGCCCAGGGCCACAAACTTCGTGAGCACGGCGATCTGCGCCGCGTAGCTCGAGCCACCCTTGTCGGCGCCGAAAGTCGTCTTGGGCGCGGACGTCCAGCTTGCGGTAGCCTTGCCGGGGAGCTCATTCTTCCACCCCATCATGGCGAAGAAGGCCTCAAGGGTCTTGGTCCAACCGCCGGCCGTCTCGAGCAGCGGCTCGCCCGCGGTGTCGAGCAGCCACTCCATGAACTTCAGTGCGTCATGGCGTACCTCGGAGGAGAGGTGCAGCATTCCCAGGCGTACCCATTTAGCGACCCTATCAGCGTGCGGCGTGACCTCGCCTGGAGGCAGGGCTTGAAAGAGACGGAGGAGGGGGTTGCGGACCGTTGGGGAGATGTCAGTGATGAGTGGGAGGAGCTTGTCGAGGATGGTGTAGGTCCCCACGGGGTTGATGGGTGGGTGAGCGGTCAGCCTGGAAACGAGGTATGAGAGGGCTTCGCGGCGTTGCTTATCAGTGCGCGAGGTTGCGAGGGAGAGATTGTGCTGGAATTCTGCGAGGGCGTCGGGGGCGGTCTCTGAGAGAGATTGTTGATGGACAGAGATGGCTGGAAGTAGTTAGTATAGTCCACAGAAGGCTGTCCTGCATATGTGTAATTCGGCAAAAGGCCATCACAGGACACACGCCAGAAGGTGACGCCAGAGACCCATGCCAAACAGTGCCATCCCATGGGACTCTCCCGGTGTCCCGAACTGAGTCGTCCACGGGAGTTTTCCAGAGGTGTCCGATATGTTGCCAGTTTCATCTAGTACAACGTCCCCACCATGCTCGCCTCGTGCCCAAGCACTTGCCTGGGTGAAACTCCCTCCAAGAGCCCATCATGAAAAGATACATCACCACTCACACTTTGATTGAAAGCTCGTATCCGTGAAGTTGGAAGGCTTGGCTTTAGTTTTACCGACCTTCAACTTGGGTTTCTATCCTCTTGTCAGGCTCCGAACCAAGACGGTGACTAGGCAGGGCCTTACCAGGAAGTCTTTTGCCTTTTCCTTCTTCTTCCTATTGCTGGACCCCATTTGGCAGTACTGGACAGATCATCAGCTGCCGAAGGTTGGAAAATCCTCATACAGCACGGAAGCCATATAATACTTAGGGCGTTGGGAAATGGTACTCACGTGTTGACAAGACGCGACTTGTTGAACGACGTTGAAGAAGCTCCAGATTTGGCAAAGGCGGTGTGAAATATTTTAGTAAGATAGGGGAGGAACAGCGGCAGAATTCAGCATTGAGCATCCTGGAAGATGTCTGGGACGGGCCGCGGTTTGAGTTTCTCTAACTACGGGCTGCTCGCTCGTGTTGCCCGGCTACGGAGTACTTGACTTTGGGTACACACGACAGACCAGCAGCTTTGATGATCTTCGTGCCCAATTCTCCGGCTTGTCCCTTTCTCCCCGTTTCCAGTACCTCGCAAAATGGCCGAACTCAACACTGTACGTTGTTCAGCGCTGCCCAGCCACCCCCTTGGCGCACTACTAACCCCCCCGCGCCCACCAGCCCAACGGCGCCAACGCCCTCGAAGAGACCCTCGACCGGCTGCTGAAGAAGCCCGGCGTCAAGGCAACCATCGCGCTCGACCGCACCACTGGCGCAATCCTCAAGACAGCAGGCCAGATGTCGCTGATCCACACCGCGAAGCGAGCCCCGCAGCAGCTGCCGCCGCCCGATGACCCGGCGGCCGTAGCCGCCGCCCAGGTCGACAGCGAGACGCAGGGCGCGGAGGAACTGGCCGAGATGGTCTGGAAGTTCGTGAACGCCGCGGGCGTCTTGGTAGACGGACTGGATGGCGAGGTGAGTGCATTGTGGCTGCCCTATGAGCTACGCCTTCGGCGTCGGCGGCGCTGGACGAGGCGTTATCGACTTGGACGTGTGGCTGACGTCTGATGCCTTCAGGACGAGATGAGGCTCCTCCGCCTGCGCACTAGAAAGAAGGAGCTGGTGATCGTGCCCGATACGAAATATCTCCTGATTGTCATCCACGAGACACCGGCGGCTTGAGCTTGATACCATGCAAAGCCCCACAGAGAAGCTTTGCTTTGTCGCCCATGAGCCAACATTGCTACCATACACGCCAGGATACACGCCAGGACCTCGCTTCCAACTATGGGTCTCCCTAGCCTTCTGGATTATGAGCAACGGGCAGAATGCCTTCAACGGCTTGCTCCCCAACAGCAAATACACTATCCTCCCAGCCTCACGCACGGAGGTTTCGAGCGAACTCCCTCGTCGGGCACAACACGCGGACAGCCCAGGTAATTAGGTGTGCCTTGGCGGCAGCTCCATTTCCCGCTTTCTATTGACAACCGCAACACCAGCGCTCAACACTGGTGGGAGCTAGCGGATGCTGCGCAACGCCAGCGAGCCCCGAGACTGTGTACAGACGATCCCACGCCGAAGACCTTGCGCCCATCGAATGGTTCACCGGTCGTATTCGCCGGATCGCCCCTATGGTGCGCTGCTTCTGCGCGACTTGGCACGCCCCGTTCTACGTTGCACAAGGCCATGCATCTCGCGCGGACTTCTGTTGCTACTGGTGCCATTTGCTGGTGGACGACACTGTGCACCTTGGTCCAGCTAGTATTCAATCAAAGCGGCACAATGTTTAGATCAAAGTTTGGAATGACAGCTTCCGTTTCAGCCGACCTGGAGGAAGAGCGGCGAGACGGCGGAGAGAACGGAGAGAACGGAGAGAACGGGAAAGTAAGGGTGGTGTCAGGTTGCCCGGAACAACCGCAGTCGGACGGCCACACAGAGCTAGGTTATAGCAACGCTCCAATAACTGCACAAGATGGTTATGA
This sequence comes from Anisogramma anomala, assembly GCA_038502455.1. Taxonomy (NCBI): domain Eukaryota; kingdom Fungi; phylum Ascomycota; class Sordariomycetes; order Diaporthales; family Gnomoniaceae; genus Anisogramma; species Anisogramma anomala. The sequence continues at coordinate 2,815,513 of JASMMZ010000016.1, read as the reverse complement.
TGATGGCTGCATCCCATATATCTAGGTTCGAAGACGAGGAGGACAAGGAAGACCACATTGCAGTCGGACTCGGGATGGTTCATCCTCGTCCTCGGGACCGAAGTCAGGTAGGTAGGTCCGGAATAGGCTCGTTCTGTAGCTAATTTTCAGCTGATTCCAATGCGACCTCTTTGGCCTTGGTAGGCAGCGGTTGGACTGCAGTCTGGGCATCCTTGTCCTCATGTGCACAATACAACCAACGCGACCAGGCCCATCCAATAGTCGCTGTTTTGGCTGTGGCTTTAGTTTGCAGCGTCTCCGGACAGAACCCTTGCCACAGCAATCTTGGAACTTTCGAAACAGGGCACCGATGTAACGCTGCCTGAAGGATCGGGCGAGGTTGGAATCAATCCTGCCCATGCAGCGGGCGGCACCAGCGGGTGACGTTAATCTCGACGTCCATCGCATCGCCATCCCCATTGGCTGAGCTCCCTGGCCCTCCTTGCGCTGGATGTTGGGAGGCCCCTCACACGCGGGCTGCTGTGAATGGCTTCTGTGGCTTCTTGAAACACGCTGCTCCGTCCACTCCATCCACGCCACCCACCAACACGCCGGGCAGGCGGGCTGGCAGGGCAGAGCATAGGCAGACTGCAGACTGCTGCAGGGTGAAGGCATATTCATAGCTCCAACCAGGGTCTCATCGGGCAGCAACCCATCTTGGATGGACCGTTGGCCACAGCTTGTCCCACGCGGTTGGGCGAAGGGTCTTGCTGGGCTGAGCTTGATGGTGTCGGATAGATGAGCCTCGCCAGCAAGAAAGAACAGGCAGCTGTAGCAGGCTCCCTAGCTAGCTAGTCCTCGTACGAGGAGGCTTGCATGGCCATTTCTTGGGTCTGCATCTGGATTTCTTGACATTGCAATGCCATGCTTTCCATCACATGCATTGGAACTTGTTTAAGATATTCCTGTGAGCTGATTTTGGGCGGTTGTTCCTAGATCGAGTGGACTGTTTCCAGCTCATCATCATTTTGCCTTGCATGACGTCGTCCTTCTGAGTAACTTATCCTTTCTGCGACGACGTACGACGTAGTAGAGTTTGCATATCGAACGGCCCCACCACAGTGGCCGCCGCCAGTCACGTACCGTCACGTTGCCCCCGGGCTGTGAGCCGAAGCCGCCCGAATACTCCGCACTCGGGTTCAAGCCCACCACCAGCATACTCGAGACAAAATCTCAACAAAAACCATCCACCATCGATGAGGCCAGCGACACAGCGTTAAGGCATCGAGAAAAATGCCCTCGCTGAGCACGTTCTTCCAAAAACGGAAAGCACACCAAACAACACCCAGCAACAACCCTGCCCCCGCCCGAGTCGCAGCCAGCAGCACCGGCGACGACCAGTGGCAGCAGCAGCAGCAGCGGCAGCAGCAGCAGCAGCAGCAGCGGCGGCGGCGGCGGCAGCAGAAGCAGCAGCAGCAGCAGCAGCAGCAGCAGCAGCAGCAGGCTCCAGCGCCGCCGACGGTCGCGACCGGGCCGTGGCGGCAGAGGCGGCACAGCCAGCAGGCGGCGGCGCGCACGGGCGGCGGCGCCGGCGCGGCGCACGACCCGTTCCGCCGGCTCCGCAGCCGGTCGACGACGCAGATCCGCCTCGGCCCTGGCGACGCTGCTGGCGGGGGCGGCGGCGTGAGCTGGCCGGTGCGAAGGAGCTTGGACGGGTCGCCGGAGGGGGGTGGGCCGCCTGCGGTGCGAGGCGCACCGGCGCGGGCACCGGCACCAGCTCCGCAGCAGCCGCGTGCGGCGAACGACTGGCCTCCGACTCGGACGCTCCAGGCACCTGCGGGGATCCTTGCGAGCGATGCAGCAGCACAGGCGGTGCAGCAGGCGGAGCATGAGCCCGGGAGGCCGCGACCGAGCAGCGACGGCACCAAGCTGCGGAAGTTGAAGAGGTTGCCAAGCTTCTCGCTCAAGCGAGGCTTCTCGCGCAGGACCAAGAACGCGGAAGGGCTGGTTGTGGCGGCGGTAAGATCATGTCTCCCTTCATGCCAGCCTATTCCTGTTGTACCCGTACCGCGTACGGTGTCGCGTACGGTACCGTACGTGCTGCTAAGGCCACAGGTACGGAATACGAGTACTTCCGCGGTTTACAGGTACTTCTAGCGCTGGACCTGTACCCCACAGCCCCACAAGCCCCTAACCCCACAGCGCCGTATCCCCCCCCACATTACTCCACTTTACCCCAGATTGATTGATCGTTCACTCCCACGGCATCGTCCGAGTACATAGTAGTTCATCCACCGCGTGACTCTAGCATCCGTCCCTTCCCATCCTTTCTTCCGTTCATGTCTTGCACCTGCATCGGCGTACCATTTCATGTGCTGTGCCTTCTCGCTTTGCACCAAGCCTTGATGACCGTCTATGATTCCATCATTTTCTTGCCTTCGTGATCCCCTCTCCCCTCTCCCCTCTCCCCTCTCCCCTCTTCCAATGACACTGCATTGCATCGTGACTGACCGACACGCCCGCGCCCTTCGGTCCACATAGATCTCGTCCCCCCCGAGCTCAGCCCAGGACTTCTGCCCTCGTCACACGCGTCAGACCTCGCAGTCTCCATCAGACCACAACAAGCCTCTGCCGCCGACCCCACCGGAGCACCATGAAATAGCAGACTCAATTGCAGGCACCGCCACCGGCCCCAGGTCTTTCCTCCGGCTGAACCGCATTATGGCTACCCTATCGAGTCTGGACATCGAGAAGCTCTTCTCCGGTGCTCCGCAATTCTTCGACCGATCCGAGGGCCACTTCACAGGCGCACCCCATCCATCCGTCGCATTCCCCTGGGACGAAGGGCTCGCTATCCGCGATCTCACGGACCACGCCCAGATCGAGGACGAGGCATGGGGCTGCATCACCGCCTGGCCTCACATCACCCGCGATGTGCGCAGAGGACCCTCGGCTTCAGCAACTCGCAAGGTAGCCGAGAGGCGCCGTGCCCACTTCTACCCGCGATGCCGTGAGCGGCCCAACATGCTCAGCATGCAGGGGCTCGAAAAGGGCACCATGGGCTTCCAGGCCGCGCTGGAGCTGGGCGTGTCTGACACTCTGCAGGAGGAGCAGTGGGGCTTCGGCAGTATGGGGGCCAAGGACCGGGTCGTTGTTGATGCGAGAAAGGAGCTCAATGCGAGCAAGGAAGGGTTGAGGAGGCTTGATGAGACAACTGTGTTGGACCATCTGATGAAGAATGCAGACAGGTACCAGCAGAAGCATCAGAGGGACCGGGATTCTTGCCATGAGTTGTACAAGGAGCTCTTTAACCAGATCTTGCACCCGCCCAAGTATGCGGAGCCCTTCAGCTTGTCGGTGCAGGTCTTGCATCTGGTCAAGGTACTGGCCACTCCGAATGTGTGGGTCGACTTCTCCCATGTCGAGTGGAGGATCCGGCTGGGTCAGATGCTGTGGGGCACCGCGGACAACGACGGGGATAGCGTCCGTGATGGCGCCTCGATCACTGACGCGGAGGATACGAAGGGACTTCATCAGGAGCGGTACTGGCTTTTGCTCCAGATTCTATTAGCCTGCGAGCTGCTTGTTCGACTGGACACCATCACAGAAGGCGACGAGATACCCGAGAACGTGAAGCCTTCCGACATTCACAAATTCGAAAGGGACGCCAATCTGGCGGTGAAATGGTCGCTGCACCTGGCCAGGGCCTGGTTGGAGAACATCGTCATCACGAAGGCCCCGCCGTCAGCAAATGGCGAACACGAGAACCCGAGGGGCTGGCTGGCTACTGTAAGTCATAAGATGACGCTCGCCAGCGATCGTCCGCACTCGCGACACCATGATCAACACCAGCATCACCACAAGCAGCCGCCCGTCTATGTCATGCAAGGCAAATTCTGGGACAGGCAAGTCCGTGGACTGACGCACTTCGCACGAAGGCTCAAGTGGCCTGAGATCGACACACAGTCCACACTGATCTATGACAACTGCCGTGCGGTGACCGAGGGGACGCCGCTGAAAACACCGTTGGAGACGCCCGACGCCTCGTTCTCGCTCAAGTCAAAGGACTCCTCGTATTTCGCCTTGAAGAAGAGTGCCTTACAGGGTAGGAAACAGTCCAGGCGGCAGGCAGTTGGTGCGGCACTTCATCCTTCTGGCTGGCTGTCGAAGAGCTATGTGTCTGGACTGATGCTACCTGGCGAGGGGATCTACCACTTCATGATGTCAACACTCCTGGAGAGCGACATCGGCGCCATGCAAAAATTAGGGCCCATGGCGAATCTATGTGGTGGATTCGTCTATTCGGGTAAAAGTTTTTGGAGCACGGCCTGTGTCGTGGGCCGTGTGCTTGCTGCCGGCAAGGGGGCGGTTGAGTGTATGGGGTGGATATCGAGTGACGTTTTGCCTGACGGACTTGGTGATGGATGGGTGGATATTGACTCGGAGGAAATTCCTGGTAAGCTTGACCCACCTACCATGTCCCATGACGATTCTTCTACTGACTGTTCGACAGAGGACGTCAAGAAGACGGGGAAGCAGGCTCGAATCTGGGGCAAGCTCGCCGTTGAGCGAGAGTCCTCCATTCTGGGAGGGTCAGATCGAGACTCGGTCTTCCCGGCCGATTTTATCATTCCGTTCGAGAACAGCTACAGTACGCCGCCACCAACGATCAGCGTCGAGTTGAGATCGCTACGTCTGGCCGAGCCTCTGCTGGACTCGGTCCAAACAACTCCGACCATGGAAGCCGCCACTCCGTTCTCGTATGACAAGGTCGTTCCTGAGATCAAGACTTTCACCCCGTCCATCACGTTCAACGTGACAACGTGGGAGGAAGACGAAGACCAGGAGCACACGTTCCACGTGGTCAAGGACGTATACTTTGTCACTGCGCATCCGTGCGTGCCATCACACCATGTTAGGATTCTGAAGTCGCCCTCGAGTCCGACCATCCAACAGATCGATCTCAACGGGCACATGATGCCTGGTAACAGCAGGTCGCCTGGCCATGCCAAGATCACCTGTATGTTTTCTCATTTTGGTGACACATCAATCTCGCTGACAGGTTTCCCAGGCCATCCACTTCACAAATACTACAAATATACCGCCATTCATCTTTCCGAGCTGATTGCCAAATCGAGATGGACCTTGAACCAGCTCCTCTCTGACCCAGCTACCAGCAACACCCCCAGCATCACACCCTCCTCGGCCAGCGCCCGCCCACCCTGCGTGCTGGTGATTGACGCCATCACAAACTTCATCGCCCAGCCCGGGGCCCACGAAATTCCCCTTTCGCCGGTCATTAGCAGAGCGAGCGCGAGCTTCAGCGAGTCGAGCCGCCAGTCCTCGCAAAGCGGGGAGCGGAGGGATGGCGGAGGAGCATCTCCCCCGCCTCTCCAGAGACGAGGCACAGACTTGGACCAAAAGCACGGCGGCGCGGCCGAGAGCCAGATGCACCACGAGACCCGGCGCAGGCAGTTCGGCTCGGACATGGAGATACTGGTGCGGGCGATCTGCGCCGAGAGGGGGTGGAATGCGTTGATCTCCCGGAGGAGGCGCGGATGTCTCGCCTGTGCCATCCGTCAGGCCGGGGCCCTGGGGTGGAGGGTGGTGGTCCGGGTGGAGTGAGACGGCCGTCGGTCGTCTTGGCCGTTCTCTCTCATCTCACCCGGTGCGAGCATGGTTGGCGATACCCTTTGATAGCGAGCGAGCACGGCCAGGTTTGACTATTGGGAGAGAGAGCACTGCGCGTTTTTGCAGAGCATGGCGTGGAAAGGCAGGAAGAGGTCAAGAGGATGCGGGCCTCGGTACGAGAAGTCGGCACAGGATGCGCGAGAGCCACGTCGGAGCGGATGGCGATGCCTGGACTCCACTCTACATGATAGTAAAGATTGTGCCACACATCTGAAGGTCATGCTCCAGCCAGATGATGACGCGACAGATGGCTATCCGACTGTCCCGCCGGTGACGAAAATCCCTGTGAAAGTCCCAAAACGAAGCATGTCAAATTGAGGCGGTGCACAGCCGGGTGTGATCGGAACAGCACCTGCACTGACACCGGCTCGCAACCCGATGATCCCCGATGGCCGTTGACGACCGCGGGGCGCCACCCTTGGAGGTAGCGTCACGTGATATTCATCACGAAGGCTCACGTGTATCATCTTGCTTGTTCTACAACGGCAGGCTCGCTCGTACATCGCGGGGGAACGTGGAAAGACACCAATGGAAGAAGAGCAACCTGACCGATCCTACGCCTATGCGGGGTGGCGTGAGAGCACCACGCCAGCGAGCGCCCGCGCGACCCAATACCCTCCGCCGATCCATCATCCATCATACAGAAACCGTCGCAGACAGTCTCCAAATCCATCCACCCATCCATTCATTCATTCATTCATCCCGCAAACACCAAAACAGCTTCCCCTCTCGCCCCCTTCTACCCTTCCAAG
>JASMMZ010000016.1:2796692-2808896 GCA_038502455.1 Anisogramma anomala | reverse complement strand
CGGGCGCCTCCCTCGGCAGCCGTACGGCCTGCCGCTCCGCCGGCGTGATACTACACCACTGCGCCGCGGGGATCCAGCCGATGTACGCACGCGCGGTAGCCGAAGCTGCCGTCTGGGCGGGTACGGCGGCGCTCCAAAAACTGGTGGCTGTTATGGTCCAACCTATGATGGTAAGCCAAGTAGGTGCCAAATGAGTACTATTGAGGTGCGGAGGAAGACTAGAAGAAGCTACCGTAGCCCAATGTGTAGGGCCCTTGGGTAGGGCTAATGCCTAGCCCGTTACGTGCCCTTACATGTGCCGTGCACAGACTGTACCTTATCCGTATACGGGCCGTATCTGGCCTATATTCGGTTCGTGTCTGGGCCGAGCCTAGGTTTATCCTGTTACGTGTATAGTTACGTAACTTATAGGTTTAATAGCTAACAGCCTAAGTTTATGATATACCTCCTTTTCCTTAGATACTGTAAGGGCTACGGCGCTTTTCTAAATAAATACCGGACGCGAGCCGTATCCACTTAATACGCAGGTCGAATGTAAGCCAATAACATTACGTTTAATATATCGTATAATGCTTCAGCCGGTTTATCTTATATCGCCGGTACCATATAACGTATCCGCTAACGCGCCATATAAAGCCTCCTTTTTACCACCAGCACCATATAACGTACCCATTAACAGGCCTCCTTTTTACCATTGGCATCATATAATGCACCCGTTAACGCGCCGTATAAGGTATCTTTTTTACCGCCGGCGTCGTATAACGCACCTGTTAACGCGCCGTATAAGGTATCTTTTTTACTGCTGGCGTCGTATAACGTACCCGTTAATATATTATAACGTATCCTATAAAGTTACGCTTTTATTTTTAGTATCGAGTAATGCGCTTTATATAACACGTAACCCTTGTTGAATCTGGTTCACTAACCCTTATAAATATGGGCGCCTTTACGTAGCTTTTAAAACTTCTTCCTTTTTCCTTTTACATTATCGTCCCCCTCTTTTTACCAATTTCCCCGTTATAACTTTTCCCACTTTTTTATATAAGTTAACTAATTATTTAAACCTATATATTTTCACTTTTTTTCCTAGATTATTATTATAATCGATGTATTTAATAATTTTAACCTTAGTTACGTTACCATCGGCGCTTTTAAAAGGTATGATAAACCTTTTTGTAAGGTATATTATTTTATAATATACCAATGCCCTAATATTAATTACTTATTATAACCCCTTCACGTTATAAGAAATCTTTTTATCCTCGAAAATAGTAAGGATTAAAATAAACTTTTGCCGTTATAAATTAAAAACGTTTATATATTGTATATTAACCGGTTTTTAAACTTTAATGTTTCTTTATCTTATATTCGAGTTTATCATATATAAGGATATTATATATATTGAAAAGTTTATAATAAGGTAAGTTTATGAAAAAGATTTATGAAAAACCGACAGTTAATTGACTCCTTTTCATAATATATTTAAAAGATAAATTTACTTACGGCTTTATCCGGTTTACGTATTTTTTTATGTTAGTTAATTATGACAGTAAAGGATAAGGATTACATCCTATCCCTCGCTTATAAACGTTAAGAGAATATTCTAGGTTATCAACCCATTTTTACCCTCGTTTTCTTCGAGCTAATTAATTAGTTTACCCGGTTTCGTAATATCACTCAAGCGTAAAGAGTTTCCACTATACCGGCCGTATAAATCGTTACTTCTTTAATTATACGTTTACGTCGCTTTTTCCTTCCGGGTTCATACTTACCCCGAACCCCTTTATCGCCTTATACTATATCGCCTATTTATCGAAACAAAATGCCCTCGATTAACCGAATTTTAACGCGTAACATTTTCGCACCGGCCCCTGTTAACTATTGTTAAATACCCTCCCGTAGTTTTAACTTAAGGGGTTGAAATAATATCGTTACTTAGGTTATATTTTTATAACTAATATAAGCCATAGCTTATCAAATATTATAAACGTTGTTTAAAGTTTAACTATACGATTTCTGATTTCGTCCGTATCTTATTTGTTAACCTTTTATAAAAACGAGTTAATCGGGCCGACCGCAAACGAATATAGGATCGTACCCAGGCCGATCGCGTTACTCGGGTTTAAACTAACGTATTATAGTTTCTGGTAACCCGTCTAAAAGGTTACTCCCCCTGCCCCGCCCCTTGCTCTACTTTTTGTTAACCGTTATCGTCAGATTTATCCAACGCTCGTCCCTTTTAACGCTATCTCCTATCGTCGGCCTTCCTTAATGTCCGTACATCTTTATATTATCCGCTATCGACCTTTTCTAACGCCCGTTTCTCCTCACGTTATCCGCCCTTTTTAACGTCACCTTATAGACAGCCCGCCTCCTACTAAACCCCCTCCTCGACGCCTACCGGTTTTCGCTATACCTTTTACCATCCCTCTTTCTCATTATCGCCTAACGTTTAAAGCTAGTCGTAATAGGGCTTCTAATGTTAATAACGCCGGTATTTACTAAATCTAAATGAAAATAGAAATAACAAATAGGTAAACCTTTATTAAGATATAGTAAAAACTATTTTACGGTCGAATATTATCCGAAATGATACGTTAATATCTATTCAGTTTTACCTAATATATTATAACCTCTTTGAATAATAAATTCTCCTTTCCATTTATTAATAAGGTATTATTTCAAAGGTATAGGCGGTTTACTCTACGTTTATCGTTTTATATAAGCTTAACTCTGTCGTCGAAATACCGGTATATCGTAAATCCAAATATTTCCTTGTTTCGCTTTAAATCTATTTAAGTCTATAATATACTAAAAAAAATTTAATAATTCCTATTCCAACTTATTATAATCTTTTTACTTAATTAATACGTAACGAATCCCGCTCCTCTCCGTTTTTACCACGAGGATATTTTATATTTCAAATTCCTTATATTCACCTTCATCTATATCGTCTGTTACCAAAATTAGTCCTGGGTAAGTATGGGATAAAATTTATAAAAAAAGGGAGTTCGAAACCGTACGTTTAACTAAATTTATATAAAATACCATATATTTACTAAGGATATTTAATATGATATTTAACAGGTTTAAAATACCGATTACCCGGTACTAATTATAAAGTTAATCGAGTTTTTTATTCTAACGGTTAATTTTAATATTATAAAAGTTTATTTAAACTTTATCCCTTACTTTATATCGTTTCGCCGGAAATCGTTTACAATTTACCGCTGTTTTTATTTATTATTAAATATAAGTTATTAAAATTGAAACTAATTTTGTCCCCTCGTATAAATAAACTAAAAACGTAATAGCTTGCCTTGTTAAACTGGTAAACGACTTCGTATCTTTATTTACCCTTGGAATAGGTAATATTTCGTATCTATTTACTATATAATTCGCGTTAAACCTGATAACTATTAACTCCTGGTTATTCAATATAAATTAATAAATAGGTTAATACGAAACCTTATCATATTACGAAAAAACAACTACAATATGTAAGTACTTTTAAACCTCCTAGTTTACCCATTTAATATAGTTATCCATTGATAGGTAATATGTTGTAAATAAAAGTTATTCTACTTTTATTAGGGAATGAAATATAGTTTAAAATACGTTTACCTAATTCAAATTAAGGTTACTAATAATAAAAGCTAAAAACCTATAAAATCTTTACTATATATCCCAAAAACGTTCTGTATATATATCCACAATTATAAACTATATAACCTCTAATTGGATAAACTTGAAAAGTAGATTTGCAATAACTAGTAAATATCGAGGGCCGCTATTAGTAATTAATAGGTCAACTATAAATTTAACCGAAATATATGCCTAATATCGGTCGGAAATAAGAAAAAGTTAAAGTAAGCTTTATCGTAAAGTACGACGAGGTTTTATCTCATTATATTACGTATATATTCGATATAAACGTCGAATATTTACAACTATCTCCTCCTAATGGTAATTTCGTTAAAAACTGCGAAATAAAACGGTTTTACTCAGATAACCTATAATAAACGAGTCGTAGATTTATTATAATATCTTTATTATTAATAGTTTCCAACTCTATAACTATAAACAACTATATTAACATAATACCTTTCGTAAGTTAATCCCGTAATTTACAATTTATATCAATCATTTTACCTTAAATGAGAAATTCCTAATACCTTTAAAAACTGTTAAAAGGTAAACCTTATATAATAAGTTGTTTATTATTCCCTAATTTTATAATTACATTAATATATCCAGTCTAAAAATAAAGGAATTACTTAACGTTAACGATACCGGTGGGCTTGACATAAGCTGGACCTATAACAATACCGCTGGCGCCGCCGTATTAAAATCCCCTAACGTTATTTCCGATAACGACCGGGGCGTAAGCTGGGCCCGGGGTAGTACCACCTTCGATAACTTTTTAAAAACTCCTAACCCCCCTTTTAAATACATATTATCGTAATTAAACAACCAGGCTTCCGTTTTACCAAACTCCTTTACTTAACCCGTTATAATTTATATTCCTTCAATATATAAGTTTATTCGTACTACAGTTAATATAATAATGAAAATAGGCTAAAAAAAAACCATACACAGCGTTTTTTGACCTTGGGCTTATATTATAACTTACAAATTAACGTATTGAGACGGGCGCCCCAAGTTATAGGCCTATATAGTAAGTGGTATTAAAAAAGAGAAAGGACCTCAGTTCATTTAGCCTAATATTCCAAAATCAATCGTGGTAAAAAAAATCTAATTCCTTATAATCCGTTAAAATCGTAAATGGTATACGAATACAACGTAATTTAAAGAAACTACGCTTTTAAATAAGATATTACCGTAAGGAGTTCCTTATCATAAATAATATAATTACGTTTCGTATCTATTAATAGTATGGAATGGTAAATTACTAGTTTTAAAATACCATCTTTGTTTTACTATAATAAATACCCTTTTAACGCTATTTCCTAATAATAATTTTAACTACTATTAGCCGATTTGGATCTTAATATATTAAAATCAGGGTTCTAATAAAAGTATCCTTTAAGGTTTAAAATAACTATTTTCCTCGCTCCGTTTAAACTTAACGAATACTTTATTTTATTGGGCGGATGAAATAATCCGTTAATTTTGATAAGTTACTAATAAAATAGCGATAAAAGTTGGTAAAACTTAAAAAAACTTTGAACTTTCCGGACCGTATGTAATAACTTTTACTTACGGATTACCCGGACTTTTTTGGGGTTAACTCGAATACCTACTTTTACCATTATAATAAAACTTAGGTATTTTACCTCTTTAATTATGAAGTTATATTTCTTTAAATCCAAATTGAATTCCGTATTACAAAAACGTCCTAAAACTACACGAACTTTCATAATATAATTTTATTTATTATTGTTTGAAAAAGAAACCAAGAGGTCTTTTCAATACGTAATAATGAAATCATTTAAAATATTAGTTATTACATAATTAATATATCGTTAAAACGTTGCCGGCGTTTTCGATAGCTTAATGTGATAATCATACTAAATACATATAAGTATCAAGAAGATGTTAGAGGGTTTATGTTATCAAAAAAGTTGCAGAGATACCAAGTAAACAATATTGCAGCCGTGCAATAAATGATCAAAAGCTGTGAGGCTATTCAGAATATATTGAGACTAAATACTTAAATTGACAACTGAAGAGCTATGAAGGAAATACCATCTATATGGTGATGACCGTATCCTTATATATCCGTGCCTTCATACTATCTTTAGTACTAGATAGCTTGAATAGCAAGATATCCAACATATCCTATGCATCCGTGCATTAACCCTAACCCTGAGTTGCTAATATAAGAGATATTCTTCGCCTGATATGTTAGACGTCAAGCTTCTAATGGCGCAGCTGGCCGCTGGCTTGTTCCATAACTTGCAGTTGGTTTTAGGGTTATAATACTCAAAGGGAGTAACTAGCTATTTAAATAACCCAAATCGCGTGTAAAATGCCATTAATTCCTTTTACCCGTGTATTACTCGAATATAGTAAAACGCCGTTTGAATATCCAACTTTATAAGCTATATTGACTTCGATAATATACGTAAGGTCTTTTCAATTAAAGGTAAAAGAAAACGATTTTACTTTGTAATTCTATTAAGTATCTGATAATCGATATAAAACTGTTATCTCTCCTTTGATTTATAAATAAATAATACTAGCGCCGCTGCCAATAAAAAGCTTATTCAAATCTAATCATTACTTATTAACTCTGTAACCTATCGTTGAAGCTTAAAAAGTTAATCTCGTAATATCGAATATAACAGCTTTTAAAATCGTTTTAATAAATATTAATTTTTATTTAGTTTTATATAAATATAATAATCGAATTTCCCTTATATAAAAGTAAAGACGTAGTTTTATACTTATTGAATAAGTCGTAAAATACCATTAGTTTTGGTAAAAAACGTAATTGATTTTTCCCCCCTAACCATAGTTGTTACCATTACTTATAAAATTCGCGTTATCTTACTAAAGCTTATAATATAAATTATCCGAGATAGGTTCCTTATACGTTATACCTTTCGGTATAAACGTTACGTTAACCCGAAAAAACCAAACCTATTACGCTTTATATATTTTTTATCCTAAGGTGTATCAATATTACGTCAACAACTAAGCTTTTTTAACCTTAAATTACTAAACAACTATCGCCCATGTTTCAAGTTACCTATTAATATTATATCGAATGTATTTTGAAAATTATATCTCGAGTTATTTCGGGAATAATATATATTAATATTGGGTTCGAATATTTATTAATATTTATACGAAATTTAGCTATTTAGTAAATAAATATATTTCACTATAACTCTAACATCGTTTTAAAATTTCGCAAATATAATAACCGAATTTACTTTAACTTTAATCGTTATATTTAAACCTGGTTTATAATATAATAATAATTATAACTAAAATCACCTTAAATATGTAAAAAGTAGATATTATTAAAAAGTATCAGGATAAGGAATGGTTCATCATTTATACGTATTTTAATTAAACTAAACTTCTTTTTATTAGATTTTATAATTACGTCGTTAAAGCTATATAATTCACAAACGAAACTGTATCTAAAAGTTAGATTTACCTCATCGCCGTTAATAGGAAACTTTCCTTTATCTTTTTAACTTAGGTCGTATATACTTACGTAAGAGGTAATACTAGGCGGAAGTAATAGTTATATCAAAATAATTTAGTAAACTATAACGTATATAACGATTTAAAGGAAACTTAATTTAACGTTCTTTTATTATTGTTTACATCGTTTTACGTTTTTGGTTTTAAGTATATACCAAACGAGTTTGTTAAAATAATTAATTGTAATATTGAAAGGATTAGTCGCAATTATTACGGCCCTTTAACGAAGGTATTTAAAAGGCGTAAACTCCAATTATAACCGTATTATTATTCGATTATTAGCTTTAAACGGGTTTTGTTAACAACTAACGACTAAAACGTCATTTTAAGTTTAAAAACTTTAATTCGTTAGTAAGTTTGCGGTATTTTTCTAAGGCTACGATATAATCTACTTAACTAATATTTACTATAATAAACTTATCGCGGATATGTAACGATACGCAAAAACGTAAGTAGTTACATTTTATGGCTAAAAGACAATTCGAACCATTTACTTAAGCCAAGAGTATTTCGAACTTAATAACAAATAGTATTTATAAATTTTCATTATTTATAATTAAACCTTTGAATTCGACTCATGCTTTATCTGCATGGTAAAAATCGTTAAAAACTGTTTTGATATAATCGAAAAATTTCCCTATATTATATATACCTTTGTATCTCCCGGTTTTGTAATAAACCATAACCGTTTACTTTACCATCGCCGTATAATATCCTTATACGTAAAAAAACGCGTGCTAACCTTTTTTGATCTATATTTTATCCGTTTCCAGTATAAATTTGATCGTTTATCGCGTTGCCGCCTACGTGAAAGCAAATCCGTTAAATTATGGTTAGTTATATAGTTTTTGTTCACTTTAAACCGGTAGAAACCTAACGCAAATCGCGATTAATTCGGTTTTAAATTATTAGATCTTCGTGACGAACTAAACGAAATCAGACATAAGGTTAATAAATTAAAGTAAATTAACCCAGTTATTACAATTACTTAATAGCCGACATAATATAGCTTACAGTATTTTACAAATAAAAGATACTAGCCTAAGTCGGCTTTAAAAGGGCTAGAAGTATATTTATAAAGGTAGAAAACTAGATATTCGCCGACGGCTTATCCTTTCCAATAATGCTAAAGTATAACGCCAAATTATTAATGTCTACTATCGATTCGTTTATTATAAATAATATTTTTCTAGAAAATAAAAATAAAACCTTAATAATATATTATAATCCGACTTACGATAGTAAGCCAAATAGGTACCAAATGAGATTTACTATTAAGGTGCGAAGGAAAGCTAAAAGAGGCTACCGTAACCTAACATGTAGGGCCCTTAGGTAGGGCTAATGCCTAATCCGTTACGTACCCTTTCATGTGCCGTACACGGATCGTACCCTATCTGTACACAGGCCGTATCCAGCCTGTACCTAGTCTGCGCCTGGGTTAAGCCTAGGCTCATCCCATTACGTGTATAGTTATGTAATCTATAGACTCAATAGACAACAGCCTGAGTCTATGATAGTGGCGATGATGGCCAGGAGCATCGGGTGGCCGGCAGTAGTGGTGGCGGCATCATGGGTTAGATTACAGTCGGCGATGTAATATATTAAGCCGATAAATAGGTTACTAAGGTTAGATAGGTGGTGTATGTTTATGCTGGTGGTGTCGGTGGTAGGGGTGGAAGTGATAACGTTTTGGTTTATATATATATTTGTGTTTGCGTTTTTGTTTGCGTTTGTGTTTATATTTACATATACATTTGCGTTTGCGTTTGCGTTTTTGTTTACGTTTACATATACGTATACGTTTGCGTTTGCGTTTGCATTTGCATTTGTATATACGTTTGCATTTGTATTTGCGGTGGTAGAAGGGTAAATAGTTAAAAGGGTAGCAAATGAGGTGAGAATACGGTAGATAAGGATAGCGGATTCGTATAAAGTAGGGATATAGTGGATGGATGGTGAGTTGGAGGATGGGTTAGAGATATGAGTGGAAGGTAAGGACGGTGGATTCGTGTAAGGTAGGGTACAGTGAGTAGGTGGTAAATTGGGGGGTGGGTTGGAGATATGTGTAAGAGGTGAGGAGAAGGCGGCAGCGTTTTGAAGTTGGTAGTGACGGCGATGGCGTTTGCAGTGGCGTTTGCGTTTGCGGTGATGGAGGGGTAAACGGTCGAGAGGGGGCGTTTGCATTTATGTATGCGGCGATGGAGGGCTAGACGGTCGAGAAGGTAGCGAGTGGGGTAAGAGTAAGGATTCAACGGTTGAGGATAGCGGATTCGCGCGAGGTAGGAATGCGGTGGATGGGCAGGATGTGTTGGACGGGCGGCGAGTTGGAGGGTGGGTTGTTGAAGAGGTGGGTGGTGGGTAGGAGGCGAGGAGAAGGCGATGGCGAGGGCGTTGCTGGTGTGGCAGCGTTCTGAGGTCCAAGAGGTTAAAGCCAAAAACAAGAGTATTATTGAAGTTGTAAGAGGAAGAAGAAGCTAAGTTTAGGTTTAGCCGTCAATAAGCAGCTAAATACAGTGGCTGCTCGTGGCAGGGATTACAGGGGTACCCCTGTCTACTGCCACAGCTGGTTAGATGCAGGTTGGCGAGGATTGAGAGGGTTGTCGGGAGCTTTCTGGTGGGCGAGCAGTGGCGCGAGATATTGGAGATTTGTTGTTTTTGGACGTTGCACATTGGACCTCGTGGGACCTGATAGCAAGTGGGCGCCACGGTCAAAGGTTGGATGGATGCAATGGGCCGAGATAATGGGCTCCGACGCCCCAGGCCGAACGTGCCTGCCGTGGTCGGGTATACCAGGGTCGGTTATCTGATCGATCTAATCTCTCGGCGCACATGCCTGCATCGCCTATTCTCTGTCAGTGGTTTCTATGTGACATTCTGTTGGTAGGAACTCCGTCGTAGCTGCGATGTCGATTCGATTCCTGTTTGGTTGAAGTAACAGGTGTAGTGTTGGGTGAGATGTGTAGATTGTAGGATCCACGTTGTGGGAACCGAGCTGCTGTAATGCGAAATCCAGACAGAGGTGATGTTCATGTTCACTATGTGTAGGTCGCCCTGGAACTCATTCAATACAAGCATTCAATGAGAATAGTAAGTGGTTCCTGCACGGACTTGGACTGGGGCTCACAGGATCACCGCTCTCGCAGTTTATTGTATCGAGACCGCTGCTGAAGAAGTACCTATCGGATCTGGTGGGCGGAGAACCACCGGGCCTCGGTCTGCTACTGACGGGGCTGGAACCAGACTAGCCGCGCTGCGAAGATGCAGATAGTGAACGACCTCAGAAGATCTCTCCCGGACATCAACCTGCTTGTACGAAAGTAGCTCCATCTGCCCATCACCATGAAGAATTGTTCACTCTGTCTCGGACTGACGTTGGAAATGGGCACCGAGACGGAATTTCAGCGCGGGTAAACCCCCTTACACGCAATTGGTCAAGTCTCCTGACAGGAACATCCTAGCAAAAGCCCCTGCCCCTGACCCTGACCCTGGGAAGTAACGTACGATGTACTATGTACTGTGTACGTAGCTTCCATGGCTCCACACCTCGATACCGGTCTTTTCTGCAGTGTCCAAGCCACAACACCGCGCGCTCTCCTGACCTGATAGATACTTCAAGGTCGCACCGCGGATAGAACCACTCCGAGGGAAAGGGGGCCATGATGCATGCTGAGGTCATGTTCGGGCATTGGCTCGGGCATTGGCTTGCCCAGGCGCGCGCACAACTGCAACGACTCCCGCACGCACTGTCCGTGATCCTCTCGACCGAGCCCGTCAAGGCCACACGCCCCACCGACAGTTGGCTCGGAGGCAGCAGCGTCGAAGGCCTGCCCCAGGCACTGTGGCTGGCGCTTGGGCCTCTGGCGCTGCTGCTGGTCTACTTGTACCTGAAGGGCGAGAGCGGCGAGCTGGTCCAGTACCGCGTCCCGCCTCCCCAGTTCCCGACCAGGGCGGAGTTTCTCAAGAACCCCACGGTCAAGGTAAGCGCACGCAGGCGGACGGGACACGGCCGTGTGGGGCAGGCCCAGCTGACGGAAGGGGGGGGGACGTGCAGGCTCCAGGGACGAGCGCGATCCAGTGCTACGCGCCCGCCACCGGCCGCTCGCTCGGCTCCGTCGACGCCGCGACGCCGGCCGCCATGGACCGCGCCATCGACGCTGCCGAGGCTGCACAGGCGACATGGGCGCACACGAGCTTCCGGGACCGGCGCAGGGTGCTGCGGTCGATGCTGCAGCACGTCCTCGACCACCAGGAGGAAATCTGCCGGGCGGCGTGCGAGGACTCGGGCAAGACGATGGTGGACGCGCAGCTGGGCGAGATCCTGGTCACGGTCGAGAAGCTGCAGTGGACCATCGCCCACGGCGAGAAGGCCCTGGCACCGAGCCGGCGGCCCACGAACCTGCTCATGATGTACAAGAAGAACGTGGTCACCTACGAGCCCCTGGGCGTTGTTGCGGCGCTGGTCTCGTGGAACTACCCGTTCCACAACCTGATCGGACCCGTCATCTCCGCCATCTTCTCCGGGAACGGGATCCTCGTCAAGGCTTCGGAGCAGACCGCATGGAGCGCGGCCTACTTTGCGAGCATTGCGAGGGGCGCCCTGGTCGCCAACGGCCACGACCCGGCCCTGGTACAGACCGTCGTCTGCTGGCCCGAGGTGGCGGACCACATCACATCGCACCCCAAGATCGCACACATCACCTTCATCGGATCCCGGCCGGTGGCGCACAAGGTCGCCGCATCGGCCGCCAAGGCGCTGATACCCATGGTCGCGGAGCTGGGGGGCAAGGACGCCTGCGTGGTGCTGGACTCGGCCAAGGGTGACCTCGACCGCATCGTGGAGACCCTGCTGCGCGGCACGTTCCAGGCGGCGGGCCAGAACTGCATCGGCATCGAGCGCATCATCGCCACGCCGGGCGTCTACGACGAGCTCGTGCGGCGCCTCGCGCCGCGCGTTCGGGCCCTCCGGCTCGGCGTGGGCCGCGACGTCGGCGCCGTCGTCTCCGCCGCCGCGCTCGCCCGCCT
>JASMMZ010000016.1:2784484-2795077 GCA_038502455.1 Anisogramma anomala | reverse complement strand
GGGGGGGAACACACAGACGTAACGGCGGTAGCGGTTTCTCCTGCTGATGCTTAGCAGTGTTGGGTTAGTCTGCACCAATGGCACATAAACAACTCACAGGTTGTTACATCACCTTTCAAATACCTAGAACATCACGCACAAGTCAAAACCAAACAGTCCAGTTCCGAGGATGGTGTGTATATTTGCTGTTAGCATCATCCCCCTGAGCGTAGCCTCTCCACTGGCTTCACAGACGGGCGTGCCTCACACTGAGATAGCCACAAGCTCAGAGACAGAGAGTTGCTCAAGAAACTTTTCAGAAAGGGGTCCATCCATCTCCTCTCGCGAAGGGCGCCGCCGCGTGGACACCTTCCTGACTAGTCCACCAGCATGGTGTTGTCGGAGTCGGACAAGATCTCGATGAACTCGGGCTCAGGCGCGGGCTGGACAAGCTGACGAGGCCGCTCTTCCTGTGCCTGCTGGATTTCACCCTCCAGGTACCGCAGCAGCAGGGCCTCCACACTGAAGCGCGCGCCCTCGCTTTGATCCGCGTCCTCCTCATCGGGCCCGACCATGTCAACTGCGCGACAGATCCGCAGCGGCTCGTACCGGTACCACCGCGGCGCAGCACCCGCCTCGTCGGTCAAGCCCAGGGGGTCCACTGCGTCGCTGCCACGGTCCCCGACGGCGTCCGGCCTGGCGCCGCTCGCGAGCAGATGGCGCACCAGCATCGGCTGCAGCGTGCGCGTGGCCACCTGGAGCGGCGTGACGTTGAAGCCTTCCGGGTTAGCGTTGGCGCCATTGGCGAGCAGCTCCATGAGCAGCTCCTCGGTGAGGAGACGGCTGTCCACGTCGTCGTTGCCGTTGGGGTCGTTCATGGCGCGGAAGAGGATGTCGGAGGGAGGATTGCCCGGCAGGTCGCGGAAGCGTGCGCCGTCAACGCCATGGGTGAAGATCTTGAGGAAGTCGAAGCGGCGGCGCGAGACGCACATCTCGGCCAGCGTCATGGTCTGTGTCTTGCAAGAATTGGGCAGCAGGAGCGTGAACTCGTCGCGCCACACCGCTTTCTTCCTTGCGCCGCTCATGTGTTTCAGGTAGACACGCGCAAGCTCGGGCCACTCCAGAATCAAGACGTTTACCAAGACACTCGTCTCTGGCACGGACGGCTCACCGTTTGGCTTGAATGGACTGAGGCTGGTCCACTTTGGGAATTCCCTCTTGAAGTCCCTCTTGACTCTCGGATGGAGGAAATGCTTTGTGTGAGGCGCGCCCGCCGCGAGACATGGAATCACGGCCTGCCAAATCTCCTTCTCTTGCTCCACAATCGTTGGGCGTTGGGTGAGGGCCTTCTCGGTGAGCTTGAGACAGTACTCCTCATACCTCGTCGGCGTATATCCACCCGCAGTCTGGAAATCCTGGAGGCCGTGGAAGACGATCTTGAGCTCCAGGCGCTGATTCGAGAGAGCCGACAGAGCAAAGTCTTTTGCTCGCCCTTTCATTGCCTCTGGAGAGTATAGAAACTCCTTGACGGTGTAGTGAGCCACGGAGAAGCGACTGGTGGAGCCTGGATCCTCATCCGCAGGATTCCGCGCGAATACGGAGCGAGGCCTCGGAAGCGCGTTTTGTTTGACCAGACAGCCCAGCAGCTTCATGAGCTTGGCACCATCGTATGTCCTCGCATCGATTCGAGAGAGCATGGCCTGGGATGCTTCAATCAGGACAGCTGCATCGGGGATACTGGAAGTGCTGCTGCAAATCAGAGCAAGGGCTGTGCGTGCGAAGTCTCTGTCGGACCTATTCAGCTCGCCGGCCTGAGGAATGGCCTCGGAAAGAATCTTCTCATAACACTCAAAGACCATTTGGGGCATGTCATGGATGCACTCCATGATCTTGGATTTCTCGGTCAAATCGAGGTGCTCAATCATGTGTAGGTGGCAGGCGACGATGCGGAAGATGCCCCCGGCCTTGCTTGCGAGCTCAGTCTCCACATCGATCCGATCGGCTTCAGGCCAATGCCGGAAGCGCTTACTCTTGTCCAGGCGTTGTCGAACGTACATGCGAATGGCGTCCTGAACCTGAGGGTTGTCCATGTCCAAGATGGTGCACGGCGCAACCATGACGCTGTGAGATGCAGGTCTTTGGCCGTCAGCTTCTTGACGGGGTCGTTTTGTAGGGCTTATGTGGGGATAACAGCCAGAGAGGCCTCGCTTTCCTGTCGAAGACGGAGCCGCCAGGTTCTCCATTTGCTCCGAGCATGCAGTGTCGGGTGTGTTGTCACCTCTTCCAGGCGATACTCTCGACGGGGTCTTCGGCATTGTATTGCGCCAGCTATCGCAAGATCCTTCTCGTCGCACTGGCTCGGGCGCATGGTCATGAGTTTGGGGTCTCTGAGGCGGAAGAGACAGAGAGTCGCCCAGTCCGGACGCTCGAACTGGTAGCTGTCTTGTGGGCAAGACTATCGGATCAAGGTCTTGGACTGCCGCCTTCACGTCTGGATGAGGGCGGCTTGTCATCAGCAGCGAAACATTTTCGAATCGTGAAGAGGTTCCAATCTTCGTCAGGACTTGTAGAAATCCGGCTCGAGGCTCCAGACTCTCATCAACGGCATCGACAACAATGTACACCCTTTTGCTGTGTTTCAAGTGAAACTGGCGAACAAGAACTCGCAAGGACTCCATGAGGCTCTCGACAGTCTTGTTCTCACGTTGGAACATAGTGTGGAGCTCATCAGGAATCGTGCGTTCAGCTGCTTTCCCATCCAGGTGCCGGAGTTGCTTATACAGGCCCCGAACAGTCCATAGAAGGAAGGGAAGCGTCTCGTCCCGGCGACGCTGGAGACAGTAGTAGTATGCGGTTGGGTGCGGTTCAAGCTTGTCGATCAAGAAAGATGCCAGAATCGTTTTGCCCGTACCAGGAAGTCCGGAGAGCCACATGAAGCGGCGGCATCCATGCGCAATAGCAGAGCCTCCTCGGAGCCAGTCTTTCCATTGAGGAGACTGCACCATCCACGTGCATGTGGACGGCTCCTGGTCACTGAACTTCTCGTTCTGTATGGAGACGGGATCCGTTGTCTTGGGATCGAAGTCTGGCATCAGCCAACCGAGGATCGCATCGGCTACCTCGTCTGGGATCTGCGTCAGCTCAGATTCAAGTTGAAGACGAGAGAGTGGACTGACCTTTGACTTTAGCCAGGGCTCTCTCATCATCAGCTCGTGCTTTCTGCTGAACAGCTTCTCGTAAAGTTCTGACTCCATCTCTGAGAGGAACGATCAACTACGGCCCAGAGAAAGAAGAGGAAAGGGAAATGGGGAGGGGGAGGGGGGGCACTTACAGGACGGCTGTCTGCTTGGCCAAGATGAGATGTTGAATGCTGTTGTCGAGCTTCTGCAGCAATTCCACGACTTCATCCTGCCTTTGGAAACGGAAGGAAGCCTGATCCCAGCGTTCCGCGAAACGATTCTGGGGTCTCACTGGTGTCGCTTCGGTGATGATGTCGTTCAGGCGTTCAAGGTATTCCTGGGCCTGGCCGAGCACGCCGCTCTCTCGCAAGACACTTTTGAGATGTTGGGGAAGCTCTTCTTCCTTTCCGAGGCTCTCGAGTGCGACCATGTGGAGTTGCCAGAGGCTCACCTTGTTTTTGGCCGACTCAATGACTTCTGGGACTTGTTTCAGTTCAGCTACAAAGCGTGTGATGGACCTCGCAACCAAGGCGATCAACTTCAGGAGGCCGCCGACAGAGATACCTCCGACGACTATAGTCGCCATGTTTGTCTTGGCAGTAGATGGTCGAAGCCAACTGGTTGTTTGTGTTGTGTTGTGTTGTGTTGTGTTGTGTTGTGTTGTGTTGTGTTGTGTTGTGTTGTGTTGTGTTGTGTTGTGTTGTGTTGTGTTGTGTTGTGTCGAGTGTCAAGTGTTAGTGGTGCGCAGATGACATCGCGACTTTGTAGGCCCACGTCAACACCCCAAGCGCACGCGTTGCTGTGCCAGGTTGGGCCAGGCAGGAGTGCCGCCCACTGACTTGCCTTTAGGCCCTCGGGCTAGGCAGCACAGGCTGGTGTGCATGGCCCTTCGCATGTGAGCCACTGGCCCTGGGGCTTGTCTGACCCGCTGGCCGAGTGCAGATACTCTTTGGTGGAATCAATGTTGGCGCAGTGACGGACATCTTGAACTGGCGGTGCACCTGGGCATGGGCATTGGAGATGGAATTGCATGGCCTTTTGAGTAGAGATGGCATCTGAATACGAGGACTGGCCTTTCCAGTATGCAGGCGTTGAGTTGATGATGGAGCAATGATGGAGCAAGATGAGAGATGTCGTCAGAATGCTGATTCAGCAGGTTCCCCTCCTGATTATACTCGTCGTGCCTTCTTCATACATAGTAGAGAACCAGGTGCGTGCACTGTACCTTGGTCGGCCTTCAGCCACCAGTCTTCCTCCCCAAGCCCAGTCCCCCCCCCCATCCACCTCACCTCACCCACCTACCGATCACCCCCCTCTCTCACCAACCCGCCATCTGTCGCCTCCTCCCCTTCCCACAGAGTAGCCCATACTCACACACACACACACACACACACACACACACACACACACACACACACACACGAGAAACACTCCCAAGGACGGACACAGGAGGCAGCCGATCCTTTTTTTTCTTTCATCCATGCTTGTGATTTGGTTTGTTTCATGTCCACCGCCTGGCCGGGCGCCACCACCCGCAGTCCAGAGGCTACAGAGCTGATATGTACACTGCCTTGCCCGGCACACGAGCCCCACCCCACTATATACACACATACGAGCCGAGGAAGATCCATGACCACTCCCACTCCCTCTATTTTTCTAGACTCCAAGTCTTTCTAGCCCGCTCTAACGACGCCTGGCGCAATGCAACCATGAACGTAAAATCATACGGCAAATCATCCTCAAAGGAGATTTCCCTCGCCCCTTCCCTCCAACTTGGTATCTTTCCTGGCTTTTGGCCTGTCGAACATCCTTCCCCACCTTCTCTGCGTCAAGTATAGTTATGGGCAACATCATCCTTCATATGGAAGCAGAAAACAGGCGCTTCGCCAGCACCGAGTATAGAGCAGGAATCGCAGAGGATAAATCACCAGGACGGGTCCCGAATCGGTATAGTTAACAGATGAAGAAACAAAAGGCATGCTTCCCATTGTGTAATGATGGTGCCGCGCGTCGTAAATCGTAATTCTTGCACTATTTCAGCAGGTCGGTCGGCGGACCGCTCACCATGTGAAGCTCTCTTCGAAGAAGTCGACCACGGTGCCCTCATCCTGAACCGACCGCACGCCCGACCGTACGTCGTCGGCCAACGCGCCAGGGCCGCACACCGTAACCGCCATAGCGCCCATCTGCGCGTGAACCTCCTTACGGATCAGAAGCGGGATGTTGGGTCGCCCGGGGAACATCTGCACGGTCGAGGAGGCCGAGACGATCTCCTTGGCGTTTTTCGGCCGGGTGATGAAGAGCTTGATGGTCAGAATCTTCTTACGATTTGGCATTCGCAGCACTTCGTCCATCCAGGGCCTGATCCACTCCAGCGCTTCGTAGTCCCGCACGATCCAGATGAGTGTGATGCGACGGGTGGCCACGCTGCCATTGTTGTAGCCCTCGATCAGAGGCCGAAGGTAGCTGAGCTGGTGGGTAATGCCAGTGGCGCCGGCGACGAGGACGGCGTGTCCGTAGCTGTCGAGCTCGTGGTGCCCACCGTATGGGCCTTCCATGGCGGCTCGCATCCTGATGGCGCCTAGCGTGGACTCGGACGCTTTGTTGTAAAGGTCTCGGGTGAAACCTGTCTGAGCACCAATGACGAAGGACACCGAGGTGGTCGTGTGCCTGGTCAGAGGCATGAGCACCTTTCCGTCCATCGGCACCTCCTCAGAATGATGGTCGACCCATGCGATGGAGAAGGGGTGGTTTTCCCACGGCTTGATGCCCGCAAACCGGACGTATGCGTGTGAACCGGCCTTGATTTCGACGTGGCGGGGCAGGTGCATGGTGACGCGGGTGGTGTCGCCGGGCATGGCCTCACAGACGGCCTCGGTGAAGCCACGGTGGGACCAGTTGAAGTAGGACAGGCGAACCATGCGTGCTGTTCGGTCGACCATCCAGAGGACGAACATAGAGACGAACCACGTCCATTGAGGCAGCCCGGTGGCAAGCTCGTGTGTGGTGAGGCAGTGGACCAGAGACGTGGCGAGGGTGACGAAGGCGAGAATGATGTGGGTGGTGAGAAAGGTCTCGTAGAAGGCGTGGCGGATGGGTGACAGTGACAGGATGAGGATGAAGAACATGGCCCAAGTACCGACGGTCCCCGACGTGATGAAGGGATCGTGGAATATCCGATCGACGAAACCGGCGGATCCCGTGGCAGCAAGCTGGACCACCGACCAGGACGCCATGTGGACGAAGATCTCGACGATGGCGAGCCTGCCAAGCCACCTGTGAAAGAGGTTGTAGGTGTCGAAGCTGATCTTGAGCCACGAGATCAGGGGGTTGTTGCGGCCGGCGAATATGAAGAGAGGAAGCATGTTGACTGCGGCCAGGGTGCCGCTCCGTCCTCGGATCTCGGCACACAGCGCGTATCTGTTCGAGTTGGACCAGTTGACGTAGCAGTTGAAGACGATGTTGCTGACGGTGTAGAGAAAGAGGAGGACGAAGTGCATCCTGGAAGGTAGGGTGCCCATGTTCATGGCGGAGGAAAGCCTGATCTCTCGGTTGTGGCGCTTGCTCCAGAGGGGCGCGTACATGAAGTCCTGCTTGAGGGCAGGCATCCAGTGCGCCTGAGCATATTTCCAGTATGTTTGTTTCTCGCCCTCCTGTGACATGGCGGCAACTTGTCGAATATGACCCCATATCACCTGATATATTCTCACGGACAGAATGACGAGCCCAAAAATGCCCAGCATCCACCACAGACCATCCACAAAGGCGAAGTTGGTCTCCTGGGCTACACCATTGAGTCCATGGGAAAACGGGACGATGGTCGACTCTGGCCCCGAGGAGGTGGTGGCTGAGGCAGCAGTATCGGTGGCTCTGGCAAGTAGAGGAGCCGGCTCGTCTGCGAGGACGGCCAGCCGGCGCTGGTGAAAATTCATGTTTGCGTTGTTATCAATATAGTCGACGTGATATTGTCTGAGTGTGAGTGAGTGTTTGGGTCAAGTCAGACCCCGTTTGACCGACCGAGGGTGCAGGCAGTCAGAATCTATAGCAAGATTCTGTTGGTGCCTGTCCGGGAGAATAGCTATTGTCCTTTGCAACGGCCTAGAAACAATAGCATTATGGCCAGGAGGGTGACAGACCAATAGGCCTACGTCGAGAATTGACTGTTCGAGCTGAGAGTTTCAGCCAGGCGACAAGTGCCGCTGTGCTCTTTGTCTCCGAGTGAGGTGAGGACAAGAGAAGTGAACTAGTCACCTGAGTCAGCAAAGCGAAGTAGGAATGGGCAGCCCATGCACGAGATTAAGTATGTGCAGGATATTGAGGATGAGGCTCACAGTATGCCGAGGCGGGAGAACAGGAGACAGGCTGGTCCGGACCGGCGGTCAAGATGCTTCCAAGTGGAGCAGGAGCGACGTGAGGGAAGTGAAGGATGAAATGGTGGAGATTAAGAAAAAATGGCCATGTATGTCTCGGAAATAGGCAGCGCGATCTCGTATTGGACGGTGACTGTGCCGTCGTACTCTGGACCGAGTTTGCGTTTGCAAGTTTGCGTGTTTGCGTGTTTGCGTGAAGATCGCCTGCTTCAATCCCAGTATGGCCCACGATGTTGAACTGTAGGAGCGAGGATGACCAACACGGATTGTTGCGGATGTGTATGGTCGAGCGACGCGTTGTCAAAAAGAGCGTAAGTGCCAGAAACGACAGGAAGCAAGCAGTTGAACAAGAGGCTGAGAGGAAGGAGCAGAGTGCTAAGTGCACGACAGGGGCGCAGGAGGAGTGTTGTGGCTTTTGATGGTGGACGGCAACTAGCGGTGGCGGAGGCGAAGGCAGTGTGGGCCAGGCTGTCAATGCGTGCGTGAATCAGGGCGGAGATCAATGGAGCGATGGAGCTTATGGGTATGGGTATTGCTCGGTGTGGTGAACAGAGTTTCCCCGTGAGTCGTAGGTATATTGAGGGCGTTTGGAAGAGATGTGGCGGAGGCGGCACGCCGTCTAGATGGTCTCGATCCTGGTTGGTCCTTGCACAGGGCCAGCTCCTGTTTGTGCTGTGCAACTGTCAACCTGTCAGCAGGGAAAGGAGTTGAAGAGACCACCGAGGCTTTGTGGTTGTGATGTCAACGCGCGAGCGTGAAACGAGGTGCCAAGTAGGAGAAGCAAGGCGGGCAGCACAAGACTTGGAAGCGGAGGCAAGCAAGCAGCAGTGGCAAGCAACGGTGATGGGAGATGGTAGCGTAGTAGTTGGCCGGCAGCCCAGCTGGCTTCAGTGGAGCAGTAAAGTGGAGTAGTTGTACGTAGTAGTAGTGAAGAGAAGGAAGGCGCCGGGCGGGTGCAGGTACAACCGAAAGGAAGGAAAGGCGCCGGGCGGGTACAGATACAATCGAAAGGAAGGAAGGCGCCAGGCGGTGGAGTCGTGGGCCGCGTTTTGAGTGGACACAGGCCTGCAGTGCGGGCGTGTGGGCAGATTCGGGCGCGATCTGGCAGACAAACAGCTGGTCGACACGGCGGCCGAAGGCTCAGGGAACTACGGGGGTGAAGGCTGATTTATTGCTCATAAGCCATAGCCATGGTGACCTACCTGTACGGCATTCACCAGTCACCCATCCAAGTGTGACCATCCAGGTATGAGGCACGACTGGCTGTCTTGGTGTGCAACAAGTTGCAAGGGGCCGGTTTGATACAGAAAGGGCCCGCATCGCATCTTCGCCCCTTGACATGTACAACTGTGTGTGTATCTTCTGCACACCACGTGGCTGTCGTATTATCTTGTGTGACACCACGACAACTGGCCAGTGGACGGTCAGTGGACGGTCAGTGCACGGTGCATTGCGGTTGACTTTTGGTCGTGCACCGGCAGCCAACCAACATCGGCCAGTCGCTTGCTTCTTGTCTGGACGAGAACGAGAACAACTCCCAGCGGCGCTTCTCTGGGGAGTCTTTTTTTGTGCGTCTTCCGTCTCAACAACATCCCTGTCCCCAATCGAATCCCAATCGTGATACGCGCTGTTGCTGTCTCGCCCTCCTCGCCGTGCCCCTGCCTTGGGGGTATGCTTGGGATCATCCCTGTCTCTGCGTCTGCTTTACTTACTATACAGTACATGCACATGCACAACAGCTTATTTACTGTGTAGGCCACACCTTAGCGAACCAAGCGAAATATGGAGCCTCCACCTGGCTGCCTGACCCCGTCCCTATCCCCGTCCCCTTCACGCAGCTGGCCGCACAATCGCTGCCATTTCAACCAGCAGCCTCGGCTAGCAGCCGTCGGCACCAGTTCTCGGCACCAGTTCTTGAGACGACCTTGTCGAGGAATTCGTTACAAGACTGTTATGGGTGAGAAAGTTCGCCATCGGTTTCGCACATACCACATACCATGTAGCCAAAAATCCCCCGAGCCTGGGCCCGCCTACACGGTGTTGGGAACGAACAGTCGACAAGGCCAGCTTCGGCGCCCACGGATGGGGATTCTGTTCTACTTGCGTACATAGTAAATTGCCAGGCGGCGCCACGGGGACGCCAGGAGCAAGACCCCAACAAAATGCGGAAGAAGCCCAATGCGGGTTTGTCGGTGAGCACGGCCTTGGCAGCCACGCGTCGCGGACGTGTAGCCGCCCAGCCGATCTGCATTTGACCTGCACTCACCTCGCTCTGGTCGGTCCAGCGCGGTGCCGCCCTCGACACCACCGCAGCCCTGTAATCTTACCGCACAGCACGGCGGTGGTGCCGTGCGGTGGTGCCGTGCGGTGGTGGTGGACCTCCGGCCTGGGCTGGGCGCTACTTTGTATCCGAAACCTCCTTGCGGGCTTGTCTATTTTTGATAGTTGGGGCCTGTCGCGGTTTGCAGAGCGATCGACAAGGAACTACATCCGAAGATGAAGGAAAAGTGAAAAGTGCTGGATCCCCACGTATCGAAAGCAAAGAAGCGACAAGGTTTAAGTAGCAATCTGGCTAAAATTGAAAAACAAGCACCTGCCAAGTCTGTGCGCCCCGCCAGCACCGCCCTGCTGTGGCGCACGGCCTTGGGCGACTTGAGATTTATCTCACCGCCCCAGCAGAGATTCTGCCGCGGCCGCTGAGACACGTCATCCCGGCGTTACTTTCGACGGAGCCTCCGATCTTTTTTTTCTTCTTTTTTTTTTCTTTGGACGTCCCCGTCTGGTCTCACGTCCCGCCGCCCAGCTACTGTACCCGCCGAGCATTTCACACGCAAACAGATATGGGTACAAGTACGTCCAAGCAGTCTGGCGCCGGGCCGACCTACGTGTGGAAGGGGTGAGTGAGCCAGCCCCGCCCTTGGTGGTTTTGTCCATGCCATTGCCCACAAACTCACACACACACACACACACACAGCTCCTCGCCCGCTAGCGTGTCGCAGGACATGATCGAGGCGCTGCAGTCAAGCCCAGAGGTCAGTTCAACCAGGGCAACCCCTCCCCCTCCC
>JASMMZ010000016.1:2568555-2782021 GCA_038502455.1 Anisogramma anomala | reverse complement strand
GATATTAGGGGGGGGGTTGGCTT
Organism: Anisogramma anomala; assembly: GCA_038502455.1. NCBI lineage: Eukaryota > Fungi > Ascomycota > Sordariomycetes > Diaporthales > Gnomoniaceae > Anisogramma > Anisogramma anomala. Next base: position 2,781,998 of record JASMMZ010000016.1, on the reverse strand, counting down.
GGGAACGATCACCGTGATTTAACCGACCAGTGTCGTCGGACTACTGCCCCTATCCGTATCGACTTCTACGCGAGGTACGTTGAACCACGTTTGACAGGTGACAGTTTGGACAGGTTGGACAGATTAGACCGCTTGATCGCTTCACAGGGCCGTTGCTAGATTGACTTTGAACTCCGAGGCGTCGCGGTCGGGGTGTCACGTGGTGGGGTGAAATAGCAAGTCAACCCACGTAAAAAAACACATGGAACTCAATAAGTAATTCCAGAAAATGCAATGAAAATGCAATGAAACGAAACGAAATACCGTACAAATGACGATTTCGGTTACGGGAATGATTCATTTTCTTCTCCAGTCCATTCCTCTTGAAGAAATCACACTATCGATCGCCACGGCCAAAGTGTGCAATTGTTTTAACGATCTTGGGGCATGACATATGCGCCTCCCTCCACCAAGCCCTCATCAACTATCTCCAGCCGAAGCTCATGGCAAATGGCACGTGGCAAAAACAACATCAACATCAAATTAGCAAAACAAGTTCATTCGTTCTTCACTTACCCAGAACACAAAACAACAGAGGCAATTTAGCGTCCCCTGTCCAGGAACAGAGCTAGACCCGGCGGGTTTCAAGTTGTGGGCTACACCACTACGCTACCTGCTACATCCACAAATAGTCACATACAAGACTGGGCTTCATGTTTGGATTTCAAGGGGGGTATTTGGGGTCCTGATTCGCTACTCTCACAAGCCTCTCGAACTGTGATCACTCGACCAAGCAGTCCGGCATGACCTCTCTCTTCCCACGCTCCGGCCATCAATGTCCCTCTTTCCTGACTGAGCCAGGCTTGATGCAGAAATGTCCTCCATCAGCTCGCAGCCAGCCAAGCCGGAACTCCATCCACGGCCATGAATGAAGCCCAGAACCATACTAATGGACCGAGACATGGATGTAGCTCAGTTCCTTGTCTCTTCTTTCTCTTGCCTGATCCGAGTCGTCTCAGGGGTCTAGCGAAAGACATGCTTCCTGCCTCCGACAACGCCAAGATTACCCGGTGGCTCCATCCACTTGGAGGAGTCCCACCCCGAGGCTCGGCTCGACTCTTGTCAGGCGTTTCTCCCATTCGTTTGCCCTCCTGGACACCTGTTCCTCCTTTCTCTACATGACGTTGGGTTTTATCCAGCCGTGGCGTGGACATACATGCATCTTCAGGTGTGTCGTCTCCCTCTCCGAATGGTGGGGAGATCTGATGCGACAGCGCAACATAACAAAACTAGCAGCAGCTTCCAAGGGGTTATGGTGTAGTGTCCTGGGGTGTTAATGGGGCTGATGTCGACTCCTCAACCCACGACACATGTGGTTTATAGGTTTATACCCATGTCGTGAGTTCTGGAACTGTCGCCATCTTCGTGATGTGTCTTGCGATAGGGGATAACGGGGGAGGCTGCAGCTTTTGGCTAGTAAAGATTTGCCCAAGCTAAGCTTCTGCGGTGCTGAGGGGGGCCAAAGACCAGTCACGTCGTCGTAATGTGCAAAGTGCTGTGAGGGCGTGTTGGGGAATGGGAGGGGGAGCAACGGAAGCCGACTTGAAGCTGTTCATTCAAGTCATGACGCTTGTAGATCCGCCGAGTTGGCGCTTAACCTGCTCGCGAGCCCACCGAGCCGTCTCGATGGTGCGCTGCGAGAACTCGCGGTTGGATCGGGTGTCCTTAATCATGCTGGTGATCCATTCCTGACGGAAGGCGTCGACAAGTTGTCCGTCAGGATATGTATCTGCGAGATCACTGCAATCATGGCAAGTTAGTTGTGGGTCCAAACGAAGCGAAGGCGAGCCAAGCCGACTTACCCAATAACACCCATAGAGGCTCTCATCAGCGACTCGCTGCGGTTCAAGTCGTTCGCAATGACGTTGAGCAGCTGGAAGATGGACTCGACGTATTGCTCGAGTATCTGCGTCTTGTCGCTGGCGTTCATAGCGCCAATGATGCCGCTCCAGGCATCCATAATGCCCTCCCGAAGCGAAATGACGTAGTCGTACATCTCGTAGCCGGCCTCGGGACTGGCGGTGACAGTAGCGGCCTGCTGAAGGACCTGTGCGACCACAGACAGATACTTCTCAAAGTGTCCTCCGATGGCAGTGGCAATGTCGCCGAAGCATTGCAAGATGGCAGGCTTGAACTGGTTCGACAGGGTCGTCGATCTCAAGTTGTTGAGCAGGTAGTTCATGAAGCCATCGCAGTACTGGGCGCTGTGCTCACCCAGAGACCGAGTGATGTCGCTGACGAGGCCAATAGCCATGGAGCATAGGCCTGGCTCCTCCTGGTTGCCCAACGCGTTGTGCAGGAACGGCAGGAATGCCTCCATGTACTTGACGAAGTCTTCCTCTATGGCATTCGACAATGCGCTGACGGCGGCAAAGGCAGCTTCAGGCACGCTTGACTTGGCGCCGGCCGAGCCGAGAAGCTGCAGAAGGATCTGCATGATCCGGTCACCCTGAGGAACTATCTCGGAATCCAGACGGGAGATGATAGCCTGGAGGGCAGAGCACAGACTGGTCTGCATGTCCTCGAGGGTGATGCGGTCCTCAACACTGACAACTTGGCTCTGCATGGGCACGGTATTCTCCAGACGCTCCAGAATGACGCTGGAGAGTTGAGCGACAGACGGGACTGAGTCCGAGCCAGCGTTGGACACGAAAGTGTTCAAGACTTCGTAAGCCGCGGTGCGAACGACGTTCTCAATGTCCTGACGGGCCGTGACGGTCAGCAGAGACTGAACACTATCATTGAAGTGAACAGTGAGGGCGTTGGTCTGCGAGCCGACCTCTCCGCTAAAGCGCTCAGCGAGGTTCATCAACGCCCAGCAGCAGGAAGGACCCATCTTGGGGCTGGTCTGGAGCCCGTTAAAGAGCGCCCGAATCAGAGGGTCAAGAGTTGTGGCGGGGTCGATGGCGTCGGAGCATGCCTCTGTTATACGCCCAAGAGCGTACGCGGCCGAGTCACGGACATGGACAGACGGGTCGTCCATGATCTTGATGAGAATTTCCAAAGCGGACTTGACGATTGGCTCCAACGTCTTCTCGTCGGGTCCCTCCATAATGGCACCAAAGGCGGACACAGCAGCGTCCCGGTTGTGCCAGTCGTCGTCCCGCAGGTTGGCCTGCACAAACTGAATGACAGGAGGAATGATCGTTGCCTGGACAGCCTGGGCATAGAGCTGCAGACACTGGTACGCAGCGCGAGAGATGTTGTACTCGTCGTCGGCGGCGTCCTCGTCCTGCTTGGTCAGCAGTGTTAACAGCACAGGCACCACCTCCTTCGTCGCGACACGTGCAAAGTTATGGAACGGTCGCATTTGGTCCGAACTCTCGACCTGCAACTTGGTTAGCTGGCCATTGGCGAGGATTGCGACATTTATGACAGCATACCTGTGCATTGTCATCCTCGATCGCGACCTCCTCCTCGCAGACCGTGCTCCAGAACTCAACGGCCAGCTTCGCGACATCCTCATCCTGGCTCTTCATGCCAAGAATGGTCAAGCCGAACAGGGCTTTCTCCATGTAGAAGCGCATTTTGTCGTAATAGAGGCCCATGATCCGGTTGAGGCAGCCAAAGGCGCCCTGCTGTATACGAGCATCATCTGCCTGCGTGGCCTCGCACACGACCTGCATGATGTAGTTGCGCTCGCCTTCGTGCTTGAAGTTGTTCTCAACGAACTCGAGAGAGTCGCCCAGTGCTGTGATGGCGGCTAGACGGACCTCTGAATTTGTCTCCTCCTTGCGAGCACCCTGCACAACGGCTGTCAGGATGGCGTTGGAGTGCCCTATGAGGGCGGCTCGCAGCTCGGCATCCTGGCTCTCACAAATGAAGCCGATGGTGGTGAGGGAGGACTGCTTCTGGTGCGGTGTACCCTCGGAGACGTTGCGGACCAGCGAGGTCATCAGATCCTGCCACTGGTTGCGGGGAAGCTCGATGGCGGCGATGGAAGCGACGACCTGAGCTGCAGCCTGACCAGCCTGCGCATTAGTCGAGGCGAGGGTCTGGAGGGCCTTCTCCTTGATGAGGGTCTTTGAGGCTTCGTCTGTTTGTTGCAGCCATTTTTGTTGTAGTTCAGCCTGTCGTGCGTACTCTCGAGCGGTGAAAGCGTTCTTCAGGGCGATACCGGCGGCAGCTCGGATGTGACCTTGTGCAGCTTCCTCTGCGAGGGCTTGCACAAGGGTGGAGAGGTAGAGAGACTGGAGCATGAAAACAAGCGACCGAGGTCAGCGGTTTGCCACTACGGAAACGCGAAACGGTGACAGGGTCTTACGAAGTTCTGCTCAGCGGCCTGCTGTAGCTGGTGCTCAGCAGCATTTCGAAGATTCGCATCTAGTGGGTTATTAGCAGAGATTTCGCCTCGGGCGACCGTATCGTAACGCGACGGGAGCTTGATCTGGTGGGTGTTGTTTGTGGTCTTGGGCGAAGGATGGCGCAGGCAGGCAGAGGATTTCGCTCACCGGGACTGAGCGAGTTTGTCAGGACAGTGCTGATATCGGGGGCACCGTCCGCCATCGTGCAAGGTCTTTCGAGAGGACGATGCGATTTCGGTGATTGTATGAGATGGGAGAGGTCTGGGTCTGGGTTCAAGAGGAAGACGTCTGCGGAGGAAACAGTGAGTGGGAGGTTCGTAACAATCGCTTCCAAGGTCCGCTTTGACTACCGGGGCGTTGCGAAGGCGGCAACGACCGTGGGACCTGAGCAGGAACCCCTCCTTGAGCGGGTGGGGTGTGGTTTTGCGCGTACCTAGCGTAAATAACAACGGGTGTGTTGAGATGGCTTGAGCTTGATACTCGAGAGCAGAACGGACGAGCAGAACAGAACAGTGCAACTCCAAAGTGTTCTTGGGTGAGCTCGACCAAGGATCTTGAGAGAGGTTGAAGTCAGTCTTGTACTGATGTGTTGATGAATGTGCTGGTGCTGGGGGCAGAGGCAAGTCCAAGCACAAAGGAATGTGAAAGAAGTTGGTCGTTTGTCTTTATCGTTTGGGTGGTCCGTGTGGCTTCGTGTCGCGTCAATACTCAACCATTCCAGATGTGAATGTGAAGGCGTTGGTTGGTCTTTTTTTGGCCCAGATGTTGGAGATAAGCACGGTCGGTACAAAAAGATGGGACCTCAAGAGGTAAAAGTTGACAGTGATTCGTGCTGTGCACTCTACGTAGGGGACTGTGATTGGTCAGCCAGCACTGGGAGTCCAAGGAGTCCCGCTGCAATCGCGTCAGGTACCTGCAACCTACACAATGCAAAGCTAGAGCAGATGAGATCGAGCCTCATTCAATGCACTCTGATTTGATCTTCAGGCATGAGGCAGTTTACGTTTACGAGAGAGCGGGTTACTTTGTACATTGCTTACGCAGTACATGAAGTACAAAGCCATGGTATCTATAAGCCATCCAAGGATGCAACCCTCATCATATGCTCTCTGCAGACATGCCCTCCGATTTGGTCTTGCCCACAAAAGAAACCGAGATACGACTAATTCGGGGACAAACATAGCAAGCTAAACAGCCCCGATCCTTGATGCGTTCCGATGCTTTGGGACAACATGCCATGACGTCTATGCCACCAGACTTCTATGCTCACTCAAATCTCGTCCGCGGCACTCTCCAGGCGGAAAAGTATGTTAGAGTTTCCATCCAAGTTTTCCTTGCCGTTGGGCCTATTGGAAAATCTGTCCAGGCTGAACTTGCCCATCCTGGACTTGTCGAGGATGGGGCTGCTGGGCACGGACTGCGCAAACTGTGGCAAGTGATGATCAGAAAATGAGGCCAGTGCATTCTTTCACGGCAGAAGGCCAGCAAATGCAACTCACGTTGCTTGCAGCACTCAACAGTGCCACCAGCGAACTCTGGACCACGTCCTCGTGAATACCCACACCCCAGACCTTCTGGGGCGAGCCCGCGGCTGTACATTCAATATACGTAGCAGCCTTCACATCCCGTCCCTTGCCGACGGCGTGTTCCTTATAGTCGTTCACGTCAATGTCCACGCCGAGGTGTTTGAGGGCGTCACTCATACTGGATAGCGGGCCGTTGCCGCGGCCGCGCAATTTGTACTCGGCGCCGTCGATGCTGATGACACCATCGAACACGCGCTGCAGGTTCTTGGTATCGGGCGTCCGGCCGGGCGCAGGCGCAGGGCTGCGGGAGCGGTCCGGCGCGATGGAATAGTCGACGATGTTGAAGCGCGGATTCTCGTGCAGGAAGTACGTCTTCTCGAATAGCTCCGTGATCTCGACCGGCAGCAGCTCGCGGCTGAGCTCGTCGGCCACCTTCTGCACCACCCGGCTGAATTCGACCTGCAGCCCACGCGGCAGGTCCAACCGCAGCTGCTGCTGGATGATCCACGCCGCGCCGCCCTTGCCACTCTGCGAGTTGACGCGGATCACAGCCTCATAGTCACGGCCAATGTCCTTGGGATCCAGTGGCAGGTAGGGCACCTGCCAGTAGTCGTCGTATGCGGCGTCGGCCTTCTCGCGCGCCTTGAAGCCCTTCTTGATCGCGTCTTGATGGGAACCGCTGAATGCACAGACCACCAGAGAGCCGCCGTAGGGAGCGCGGGGGTGGACAGGGATCTTGTTACACACCTCGACAGTCTTGATGACGTTCTGCAGGTCGGAGAAGTCGACGTGTGGGTGGACGCCCTGGGTGTAGAGGTTCAGCGCTAGGGTGACCAGATCAACGTTCCCAGTGCGCTCGCCGTTTCCAAACAGACAACCCTCGACACGATCGGCACCAGCCATCTGTGCCAGTTCGGCAGCAGCAACGGCACAGCCACGGTCATTGTGCGGGTGCAGAGACACACAGATCTTCTCGCGCTCGGTGATGTTGCGGCAGAAGTATTCGATCTGGTCGGCATAGACGTTGGGGGTGGCCATCTCGACGGTGGCAGGCAGGTTGAAGATGATGGGATTCTTCTCGGTCGGGCCCCACTCAGCCTTGACGGCCTCACAGATCTCCAACGCAAAGTCCAGGCCGGTGTCGGAGAAGGTCTCGGGGCTGAACTCAAAAGCCCAGTCGGTGCCGGCCTGCGAGGGGTCGTCCTTGGTCAGCTGGCGGACCAGGCGTGTGCACTTGCGTGCCAGCTCGACGCTCTCCTCGCGGGAGAAGCCAAAGATGATGCGGCGAAAGCACTCGCTGGTGGCGAGGTAGATGTGTACGATGGCCTTTTTTGCGCCCTTGAGGGAATCGACGGTGCGGCGGATGAGGTCCTCGCGGCAGGGCGAGAGGACCTGGAGGTAGACATCGTCGGGAACGGCGCCGGGGGTTTCAATAAGACGGCGGGTGAAGTCGAAGTCGGTCTGGGAGGCAGAGGGGAAGGAGACCTCGATCTCCTTGTAGCCCAGGTCGCACAGCATCTTGAAGTAAGTCCACTTCTCTTCACCATTCTGGCAGGATATCGGCCGTTAGCTCGCAGCCACAGGATCTGGGGGCCAGTTGCATGTCCAGCGCTTGGAACACACCATGGGATCAACCAGGCTCTGGTTGCCATCGCGCAAGTCTGTGGCGAGCCACCTCGGGGCCTTGGTCAGGGTCTGGGAGGGCCACTGGCGATCGGGCAGGTGTACAGGCGGGAAAGGCCTGTACTTCTTGGTGGGGTCCTTGAGCCTGAGTAAGAGCAACGAGGATGTTTTAGCACATGTGCACAGCACAGCCTTGCACACAGGTATGAGTATGAGTGTATGTCCCTTGAACTTACATGGGCATCTTGAATTGTCGAGCAGAAGTTGCCGAGTGGGGAAAGGTTTTGTCAAATGATTCTGGTGCTTGGATTGAGGGGCACTTCTGCCATCCAATAACTGTGTGTCAAGGCTGTCAAGCAATTGAGGCCAGGATGTGGAGGAGTTTGGCAGAATTACTAATGGAATATGCAATGAAGAGATGCCAAATCGCAAAAATGGAAGGAAAGACGCAGTTCAATCCTTGTGAAGTATCACGTCACTGCATGTGCACCAGCATCCTACATCCCTGTACTTTCTGGGGTAAGACAGGGTTCCTGCCAAGTGCACAGAAGAGGTTGGAAATACTGACAGTCCTTGTGTATACCACTACTGAAACTGCAGTTCTAGGGATGGAGAAACCACGAGTGAAACCAAGATACACTGCTTTCAGGAGGTATATATATATATATTTTACTATCACCGGGCAGTGCCATCTAACACTAGCTGCTACGAAATAATCCTGTAGATACCGGCGGGAGGGATCGTAACTCGGGTCCGCCGAGGGCCTGTAGAGGCCCCCGAGACCCCGTGCCATCCCTGTGGTCGGGCCGTGAAACGCGGCCTTCTCAGTCCCTGTGTATACCACTACTAAAACTGCAGTTCTATGGATGGAGAACCCACGAGTGAAACCAAGATCCACTGCTTTCAGGAGGTATATATATATATATATAAATATATATATATTGTTGGAACAGTAGTAATTGCAGTGCAGTAAGTCAACTTTACTTACAGTAAAGTTGACTATACTGACTGCAAGTTGAGTGTATTGTTTTGTGGGTCTACTGTATTGACTGCAAGTCAAGTACAGTATGCGCCCACTTCAGACTAGGGCACGGGCCAAGCAATTGGCCATACAAATTACTGTGCAGACCGGCTAGCGGTCTGCCAAACCTAGAACAATACATCAACCACTTGACCACGTCTCGAATCGACAACGTTGCAACGTCTAAAGTCCTACCAACATATTTTGTATTTTCGTATCACCGGGCAGTGCCAACTACGAAGTGTTACACTAGCTGCTACAAAATAATCCTGTAGATACCGGCGGGAGTGATCGTAACACGGGTCCGCCGGGTGCCCATACAAGCCTCCATGACCCCGCGTCATCCCTCCAATCAAGACCTAAGGGTAGCCCATAATTTAGAGACCCATAGGCGTGTAAACTGTAACCCTGGTCGGGCTGTAAAATAGGACCTTCTTAGTTTCTACCCGACACTTATTTACGTTGGGGATGCGATTGTATACGCTCTTGGGAAAAGAGTATCATAAAGTATAAACGCAGAAAAATAGACCGTGTAAAGGGCAGAAATGAAACGCATAGAAGTCGCGTATACGCGTACGCGTCGTAGGGTGTTATTGTTGCTAAAAAACCGTTATACCTACAGTAACACATATGTTATATATTCAAAACAAAAACAAAAAACCCTTATTAATATAATCCTTAACTTCAAACATTCTCCTATATGTAAATAACATATTACTTAAATTAGTAAATACATTTATGTATCTTTACACTCTATATCCAATAATCAGAGTTTTTATATTAATAAAAGCAATGGTACTTTTACAACAACAACAAGATTTATACGCTAAACACTCTTATATTCAAACATATATAAAGGAGTTTATAATTCACGAAAAGGTTAAACGCATTTTAACTAAGCTTTCCTTGTTTTTCTACTTTTTCTATTCTTTTTGTCTAAGTTATAAGACTCTTGTTAACTTCGTTTTACCCTATAAGGTATAACCTTATATAAGTTATATACGGTTTTTTTAATAAAAGCTAACAACGAGATTAACGTTAATGGGGAGGAAACGTGCGTTAAATATACATATTAAGTTTATATAGGTTCTAATATAATCAGCGATTATATATTAAAGGGTTTAATATTAATAAGTAATTGTTGGAATAGTATTGCATGCAGTATAGTAGGTCAACTTTACTGTAGGTAAAGTTAACTATACTGCAAATGTATTACTTTGTGTAGACTTATTGCATTGGGTATAAGTCGAGTGTAGTACGCTGCACTTCACTCTAGAACACGAGCTAAGTAATTGGCCATACATATTACTGTGCAGACTGGCTAACGGTCTGCCAAACATAGAACAATACATTCACTATTTGACCATGTAATACTAATGTTACTTCGACCAATCGAATCGACAACTTTGCAACGTCTAAAGCCTTACCAATACTAATTAGTGTTTATTGGCTTAAGCATAGATTAGCTAAGTAGAAGAAGAAGCTACTTTCCGGTTACGTTTCGTAAAAGACCAAGGTAAAGAGAAGATTTTTGCGAAGGGCCTTTATTGTTACGTCGGTTTTCATGATAGTAAGTAGAGAATACTTTTAGGTTACATCGGTTTCTATGGCAGCTTAGAGGTAGCGACGGTATCGCTATCGAAAACACCAAGAAATCTTTATTAATCCTTTTTAAAGACGTTGATATTGACTGTCAAAAGTCTTAAAGATTCGGCAAGTTGGTAAACAACTAAGTTAGTATTACTACGTGTGCTACTACTGTAAGAAAAATGACTAAGTCCCTACGCCAAACAACCTATAACAACAAATAACCTTCAACCTCTACCACTAACAACAATAAACGATCTTCGACCTTACCCTTTATACCAAATTTTTACTCCTACTTTACTTTTTTCACTTCCCTTACACTACTTTAATCTCTAACATCGCTATCCTAAACGAAAACACTAAGAATCGCCAAATCACGCCAAGAAAACTACGTCGTGCGATCTAACACCAAGTCGGTAAGTTCCTACACAACTTTACGCCAAAAACACCAAGTTTCTCCTTTTAGTACCATTATGTAATAAAGTGGAATACGCTTTTAACGGTGGTAGGATACGTAAAACAACGGCTACCTACGCGGCCAAAAGTATTGACGCTAGCGCTCTACACCAGTTAATTAAGCAAGATTGTTAAGTAGTTCAAAATCGTCAAGTACTATCTCCCCCTTGGCATTTTACTTAAAACCGCTAAATCCTTTAAAAAATTCCCCCCTTTGGATTCGTCTATACGCGAAAACTTACTACAGGTCCTATTATAAGAATTTACCCCTTGGGTTAGGCGACTGATAATTATCCTTAACATTGTACCTCGGAAACTTTAAAACTTAAATTGCTAGGAAACACCATTTAAAGCTAGGATAACTATCGCAACCTTCTCTCAAGATCTATTAAAATAGTCAACATTAATTATAAGTTGTTAACGAATTTTTTAAGATTCGGAACAATGTGAAAAATTATAACAGAAAGCTTTACAACCTTTTTAACATTAAAATAATACCCTTCCTAAATATTTGTAAGTAGATAAAGGTTTCTTCTTTGTGTTTTTACTTATTATTTTCCGGAATTCTTATAAAGCACGCCAGAGTTTACTACCTGACCTTTTTTACTGGAGCCACCACGTTCCATAAGATCTACGATGGTATAAAAGACTACTTCGAATACGACGTCCATCTCGCGTAATATCATATAAACTAGGCTACAATACGGAGGACTATAATAATAGCGAAAAAAAAGATAAGGAAATACTAATGGACGTTTTTAATTAGATACTTGACAAGTTAATACTATGTTAAAAAGTAATAGAGAAAGCCTACGTTAGCGAAGCTACACTTTGCGAGCAGGTACGTACAGAAGTTACGGGCGTTAACGAGTTCGAATACGTTTTATAACGCCTAGATTCCACCTACGAAGGCCTCTTTATCCAGTTACACTTCTTGCTTACCACTGTAATGGCTCATATACTAAACTCGTTTAATATATACTCCTGAGCCAGCAACTTTCTTAATATAAATGAAAAAAACCTTACAATGGTTAATTACGTTAGCTGTAAGTATAGGCGCCTATAATTCTTAAGGTTTGGCTCATCGGTTATAGACTGAAGGTAACAGCCACGTTAGCGCTAATAAGGCTAAGATTTAGGTAGACCTGTTAACCGTAAATACTATCGTTATAATAGTAGTAAGAAATATTGAATTTGTAGTAAGTTTGGCTATTGGTTAACTCGACACCCCCCCACCAAACGTAATAATAAAAAGGTAGTATATTACGTCTAATACTCCACTACTTTTAATCAAAATTACTTAAATAAAATCGTAAACTTCAAAAGCGAAGAGTCAATTAATGGTGCCAATACCCTTAAGCTGATTAAGTGACACGAAAATACTGCTTTTAATATAGCTTAGTAACTAGCTGACTACGTCTTTCTGTACTGTTTAAGTGGTAAAGATCCTTACCTTTATCCTAACCAATCACTTAACTCCTTATATACCTTTAACCTTTGCGATCGTTATACAGATTATACGTTTTAAGGTATTATATTAGACATAGGAACAATAAGATACTTAACAGGAGACTATTAGCAGCATATGGCGTTGCGTAAAAAGAGCATTACAGTTATTAAAATCAATCGTTACAATGTTGGCAAGATCAAAGTTGGCTTTAACTTAGGCGAATAACTATTTTTATTAGGGATAACGGTAATTCAAACTGTTTTAGAAGCAATTACGTTTCATATACTTAAATCCTCTACCTCTTTTTTACTTTATTTGAAGGATATAAAGACCCTCGACATCAACGTTGACGACAAAGTAGACGAATTGGTAAAAAAAAACCAAAGGTTTTTACTCATCTTTAAGTAGGGGCACACATAGTTTTATTTTTAAACCCCGACAGTAGTAGTGTTAAACCTAACGGAGCTGGAAATACGATAATTACACCAGCGCTTTAACCATCTAGTCTTTGATAGGCTATATAAAGTCTTAAAGTCCACAGAGTATAAATATGTAGAATACTTTGCCTTAAAAGCCATCAAAATGCTATGATATTATTGTTAAACGTATGCCTAAGCCCCCCGAAGATTGAAATTTATATTAAAAGATGATAAAGACTTTAACTACGAGATTTTTATTAATATGTTTTACTTGGATAAGAAGCCTATTTTTTATGTTATAGACTTCGAAACCTCTTTTTACAGGATTAAGTTTTTAAAGTCCCTTTTGGCAAAGGATACGTAAAAAACGCTAAGAATATTGTGGATTAATACGTACCTGGACCCACTTAATGTCATCTTCTATAATGCCGGTACCAACTTTATGGCAGTAGAGTTTTGAGAAGATATTAAAATAATAGGTATCTAGTACAAATAGATACCTGTAAAAACCTATTGAAGCATTGGAAAGATTAAAAAGGCACACGCCTTACTTAGCCGAACGTATAATATCCTTACGTTATAAATTGGTAGCTTGACGGATCTAGAGGCACGTTTATTAATGAAAGTAAAAGGCATAAACAATATTGTGAGCCTTAATGACTTAATATTAACACTATTGGTTTTTGAAGCGTACCCACGACTAACGAGTAAATAGAAGGTGTTAGGGGGTTTATGTTAGTAGTAAGGTAGCAGAGGTAACAAAGGTGCAATATCAAGAAGATGTTTGTTCGTGCTGTAGAATAATCACTAGCCGTTAGGCTATTCAGGTATGTAGACTGAATACTTAGATTGACAACTGAAGAGCTATGAAGGAAATACTATCTATGTGGTGATAGCCGTGTCCTTATATTCTATGGCCTTCATACCATCTTCAGTACTGGATCGCTAAAGTCGCTGGTCGCTTCCTACGGTCCGATGTAGTATCAACTGAACCGTTCTTCGATCCTTGCAGTCCCAACCCTAACCCTGGGTCCTTACATAAGAGATATCCCCGCTTGATGTGTTGGACATCAAGCTTCTAGCCGTTGGTCTATTCCATGGTCTATAGTTATTTCTTGGGTTATAACAATCTCCACTATTAACAAGTACTTAAAAGCATATCGCAGCTTATGGCAAAACCCTAAGGAATCTGAGGAAGGAATCGGTACACCACCAAGTTAATAATGCCCTTAGGACCAGAAACATCCTTATAATAATCGACGTACTTATTTTGCTATTGTAAAATAAAGTCCTCATGTAGCGGGAACCGGGTAAATAAAAGGGCCCGTATAAGATAATAAGTATCGCAAATTCTAAAGTAATTATTAAAATTGCTAATAGTCTTACATTTTTGCGAATTATCTAGGTTAACTTTTATATTAGGTCCATTAACAATAAATACCTCTAAGCTAAACGATCGAACTAATACGAACTGTTATGGTTTGCCTTACGATGGTAAGCCAAGTAAGTGCCAAATGGGGTTTACTATTGAGGTACAGCGAAAGAATAAAAGGAGCTATCGTGGCCCATCATGCGAAACCTAAAGGCCTAATCAGTACCCAATCCGTTACGTGCCCTTACACGTGCCGTATACGGACCGCGCCCAGACTGCGTCCGGACTGGGACCGAACCAGGTATTACACATTTCGCTACGTATACAGTTATGTAACCTATAAATTTAACGGTTAACGGCCTAAGTCCATAATATGCCCCCCTTTTTTTCGAATGTAATAACGGCTGCGGCGTACCACTAGTTAAACGTGGGGTGCGGGTATCGCCCGTTTAGTACATGCGTCAGGCTCGAATCAGTGACGTAGTGTTTAACGCGCCAACTAACGTATTAGCCGGTTTAACCTTATACTGTCGACGCCGTATAACGCGTCCCTTTAATTTGCCGCCTAATACATCTTTCTCATCATTAACGCCGCACAACGCACCCTTTTAACATTCCGTTTAATATATTCTTTTTACCGCCGATGCCGTATAACGCGCTTATTTAAAGTACTATATAACGTATCGTTCAGTTTAACCTTATATTACCGACATCGTATAATATACCCCTTTAATGTACCACATAATATATCCTTTTTACCACCGGCACCATATAACGCGCCTCCTTAACGTATCGTTTAATATATTATTTTTATCGCCAGTACCGTTTAACGCGCTCCTTTAAAGTGTTATTTAACGTATCGACCGGTTTAATTTTAAAACGCAGATATCCCTTAATGTACCGCATAACGTATTGCTTTTACCACCAATACCGCATAATACGCCCCTTTATCATATCGCGTAATACGTAGCCCTTATCGAATTCGATCCGTCTATACATATAAATACGGACTTTAACGCGGTCTTTAAAACTTCCCACTTTTATTTTTCATATCATTAACCTCCTTTTATCAATTTCCATATTACCGTAACTTTCTACAATAATACTTTTATTACCTATTATACCTAAGTCACCAACTACCTATTAATATCCCGTAACCCTTTCGCTTTTTTTAGTCTATATGACTAATATTTATAATCAGTCTAACTTAAGTAATACCGCTGTAAACGTACATGGAAAAAATAACTAACTGCCTTATAAAATATATTACTCTATTATAACCAATACTTTACTATTAACTATATTTTAAAACCCCCCCCGTACTATAAGCAACTTATTTATTTTTAGTAATACCGAGGCTAAATACGAATTTCCACTTTTATAGGAAAAAACTACCTATATATCGTATATTAATTACTTTTTTAATTCGAATATTTCCTTTATTTACGTTCCAATTTATCGGGCGTAAAGTTATTATACGTGTTGAAAGATTTATAATCAAGTAAGCCTACAAATTAACTTTACGAAAAACCCAACCGTAATTTAACCACTTTTCGTGATATATTTAAAAATCAATTTATTTACGACTTCGTCCGGTTTATGGGCTCTTTTACACCAATAAGGTATTATTATTAAAAATAAGGGTTACATTTTATCTCCTATTCGTAAAAGGTAAAAAAATATCCTTGGTTACCAGCCCGTTTTTATCTTTACATTTTTTAAATTGGTTCATTAGTTCGCCTAACTTCGCGATATTACTCGGGTATAAGAAATCTCTACCGTACCGGTTATATAAGTTATTACCCCTTTTACAATACATTTCTGTCGCCTCCTCCTTCTGGATCCATCCTCTTTTAAAACTTTTCCGTTACTTTTTACTATATAGTTTATCTACTATAACAAAACCCCTTTGACTAATCACGCGTTAACGTATAACGCCTTTACGCCGGCCCCTTGTAACGCCTGCCGTATACCATTTCGTAATTTTAACCTAAATGGTCAAAATACTACAACTATGTAAGCTATATCCTTTATAATTAATATAAGTTACGACTTACAAATTATGACGAATGATATTCAAGGTTTAACCGTATGAGTCTCGTTTTTACCTGCGTTCCATCTATTAACCTTAATTAAAAGTAAGCCAATCGGGTTAACCGCAAATGTGCGGAGAATTGTACCCGGGCCAACCAACACTATCTGTTATCCTCGGTATCGCCTCGCATCCGCCCCGCTTTTTACCAACCCCCTTTATCGATACTTATTAGAGCCCATTACGTCCCTCACCATCCTGCTCTACTAACGTCTCTGAATATTCGAAACCAGTTACAATAAGACCCTTAACTTTAACAACGCCGTTACTCTTTAAACCCCAATAAAAACTAAAATAACGAATAAGGAAAACTTTGATAAATCGTAATAAAAGTCGCTTCGCAATGAAATATTTATCGAAAAAATTGGGTCATATATATCCGGCCCTACCTATCGTATTATAATATAATTAGTAATAAATTCTTTTTTTTCTCCAAATACTATATTATTTTTAAGGTATAAATTATTTACCCCGCGTAGGTTATTCAACGTAAACTTGACGTCGACGTCGTAATACCGGGTTATTATAAACTCGAATATCTATTTATTTCACCTTAAACTTATTTAAAATTATAACATATTAATAGTTTTTTTAATAATTTCCATTCCAACTTATTATAACCCTTTTATTCAATTAATATAAAACGAACTACGCTCGCCCCGTTTTTATCGCAATAATTTTTTAAACTTTAAATTCTTCATATATACTCTTCCTTATATGGTTAATAACTAGAACTAATTTCGTATGAGTATCGGATAAAACCTATAAAAAAGGGGGTTCGAGATCGCTTATTAAACTAAATTTACGTAAAATACAAAATATTTTTCAAAAATATTTAAAATGGTATTGAATGGGTTTGAAACCTCGATAACACGGTAATAATTATAAAGTTAATCAAGGTTTTTACTTAGACGGTGAATTTTAATATTACATAAATTTAATTGAACATAATCCTTTACCTTGTACCGTTTCGCCGAATATCGCCGACGGTTTACCGCTGTCTTTATTTATTACTTAATATATACTATCGTTGTTTCAATTAACTTTACACCTTCGTATAAGTGTACCAAAAACATGACGATTCGTTTTGTCAGACTAATTAACGACTTTATATCCCTATTTACCTTTGGAATAGGTAATATTTTATACATATTAACTAAACGATTCGTATTAAACTCGATAACCGTTGACTTTGGGTTATTTAATATTCATTAATAAATAAGTAAATATATGGTTTAATCGTATTATAAAAAAGCGACGATGATAGGTAAATATTTCGAAACTTTCCAATTTACATATTTAATATCGTAATTTATTTATAGGTATTACATCATAGGTATGAGTTATTTAACTTTCATTAGGAAATATAAGGTTGTTTGAAATACGCCTATTCAATTCGAACCGCGATTACTAATAATAAAAGCCAGAAATCTATAAAATCTTCATTATATATTCTGAAAGAATTCCGTATACGTATCGGCAATTATAAACGATATAACTTCGGACTGAATGAAATTAAAGCGATTCGTAATAATTGATAAATATCGAAAACCGCCCTTAATAGTAAGCAGATCGATTATAAAATCGACGAAAATATATACATAATGCTGATCTAAAATGAAGAGGAGTTAAAGGAAGCTTTATTGTAAGGTACAGAAGGTTTTATTATTATTATATTACGTATATTTTCAATATAAACATCAAATATCTGCGATTATCTCTTTTAAATAATAATCTCATTGAAGAAATTCGAAACAAAATGTTTTTATCCGAATAACCTATAATAGGCGAATCGTAGGTTTTTATAAGATTTTCCTTATTAATAATTTTCAATTTAATAGTTATAAGCGGTTACAATAACGTAACATATTCCGCGGATTTATGTCGTCATTTGTAATTTATACCAATTATTCTATTTTTGTTGGAAAACACCTAACGCTTTCGGAAACCGCTTATATACGAAACTTATATAACGGGTCATTTACCACCCTTTAATCCTACAGTTTCGTTAGAGTACCCGAGTTGAAAATAAAGCGATTATTTGGCGTTGACGAGATTAGTGGATTTAATGCGGGTCGGGTTTGCGACGGTATTACCGACTTTAACATACTGGAATTCCCCAGCGTTATTTTAGATAATAACCTGAGCGCGGGTTTAGCCCGAGGAGATTCCGCCCCCGTCGCACTTTCGAAAAACTTTGGCTCGCCTTTAAGGTATATATTATTGCGATCCAATAACCAAGTTTCCATCTTAACAAATTTATCCGTATAACCCACAGTAATATATGTTTCTTTAATATATAAGTTCATTATTACCACATTTAATATAACAATGGAAATAAGTTAAAAAACTCGCGCGTAATGTTTTTTAACTTCGGGTTCATCTTACAATCGGCGGGTTAATATATTCAAACGGGCACTTTAAGTTATGAGCCTATATCATAAGTAATATTAAAAAAAGCGAAAGGACCTCAACTTATTTAGCCTAACGTTTCGAGATTAAACGTGGTAAAAAAAAATTCAATCTTTTATAATCCGTCAAAATCTTAAAAAAGGTACAAACGTTACGTAATTTCAAAAAACATGTTTTAAAATAGGATACCACTACGAAAACTCTTTATCGTAAATAATATAATTACGTTTCATATCTATTAATCGTACGGAATAGTACGTTATTAGCTTTAGAATATTATCCTTATCCTGTTACGATAAATACCTCTTTAATTTCATTCCCGAATAATCGGTTTCCACTATAATTAGCCGATTTAAGTCCTAATATACTAAAATTGGGGCCGTAATAAAAGAATTTTTTAAGGTTTAAAATACAGATTTCTTCCGTTTTATACAAATTTAACGAATTCCTTATTTCGTTAATCAAATAAGATAATTAGCCAATTTCAAGAAATTACTAATAAAATTACGATGAAAATTAATAAAACCTAAAATACTTCGAATTTTCCGAACAGTATGTAGTAACTTGTATTCGCGTATTACTCGAACTTTCTTGGAGTCAGCCCGAATACCTACCTTAACCGTCACAATAAAACCCAGGTATTTTACCTCTTTGACCAAAAAGTCATACTTCTTTAAATCTAAATTTAGCCTCGTATCATGAAGGCGTCCCAAAATCACGTGAACTTTCGCTATGTAGTCTTATTTGGTACCGGAAGAAAAGACCAGAACGTGGTCCATGTAAGCACTTAAATAACCCGAACCGCGTACGAAAAGCTGTTAATTCCTCCTATCTGGGTGCAACCTGGATACGATAAAAGGCCGCTCGAATATTCAACTTCGTAAGCCATATCGACTTCGACAACGCACGTAAAGTCTCATGAAATAAAGGCAAGGAAAAACGATTTTATTCGGTAATCTTATTTAGTATTTGGTAATCGATATAAAACCGCCCCCCCTCCTGGCATATGAATAAGTAATACCGGCGCCGCGGCTCATAAAAAGCTTACCTGAATTTACCTTTATTTATTAATTTCGTAACCTATCGTGAAAATTCGAAAAATGAATTCCGTAATATTAAGTATAATAACCACTAAAGTTATCCTAATAAAAATATACTTTTATTAGGTTTAATATAAATATAATAGTCGACTTTTCCCTTATATAGGGGTAAGGTTATAATTTTATCTTTATCGAATATATCGCAAAATTTTGCCAGTTTAGATAAATGATGTAATTGATCTTTTTCATTTTCGATAATAGTAGTCGCTATCATTTATAAGATCCGTGTTATTTAGTAAAAACTTGTAGCAAAAGTTAACTGGGATTAATCCCCCGTACCTTATACCTTTCGGTATGAACGTTACATCAAACTAATAAAAACCGATTTTATTACATCTTGTATATCCGTTTGACCTAAAGTATATTATCTCCTCGTTTATAATTGAACTTCCTTAACTATAAATTGTTAAACGATTATTTCTAACGTTTAAGGTTAGCTTTTAGTATTGCATTTAAGGCATTTGAAAAATTATATCCCACATTATTTCGAAAATGATATATATTAATATCAGGTTCCATTATGTGTTAATATTCGTACGAAACTTTGATATTTGGGCAATACGCTTATTTTACCGTAACTTTGATATTGTACCGAAATTTCGAAAATGAAATAGCTGAATTTACTTTATCTTTAACTGTTATATTAAAGTCTCTCTTATAACATAATTAATATTATAACTAAAATCGACTTGAATATTGAAAGAGTAGGTATTATAAAAAGTATAAGGATAAAAAAGAAATCCTCGCTTATATTTATTTTAATTAAATTAAACTTTTTTTACTCGATTTTATAATTATGTCATTAAGGTTAAATCCCTAAACGAAATTTTATTTAGGAATTAGGCTTCCCCCGTCGCCATTAATTGGAAATATTTATTTACCTTTTGGACTTGAACTGTATATACCTACATTGAAGGTAATGGCGAGCGGAATTCGTAATTACGTTAGTAGTTATCCGTTGAATGATAACGTACGTAACGCTGAGTAACAAATTCAATCCGTCATTTTTTTACCGTTACCTATGTCGCCTTACGTCCTTAATCCTAAACGTGTACCAAACGGGTTTATTGAAATAATTATCCGAAATATCAAATCAACTAGTCGCTATTACAACGACTCTTTAATAAAAATACCTAAAAGGCATAAACTCCCGTCATAATTATATTTCCATCCGATTGTCAAACCTATATGGGTTTCATTAATTAACGATTCAAACGTAGCTTGAAATCTAAAAACTCTTATTCGTCAACAAACTCACAGTACTTTTTTAGGGCTACGATATAATTTACCCGGCTAACGCCTACAATAATTATCCTATCACGGATATGTAATAATACGCGAAAGCGTCAGTAGTTACACTTTACAGCCGAAAGCTAATCTTATCCGCCTGCTTAAATTAATAATATTTCGAACCTAATAATGAATAGTATCTATATATCTTTGTCGTTTATAACAAATCCCTTTAATTCGACTAAGGCTTTATATGAATGATGAGAATTGTTAAAAGCAAACTTAATATAATCGATAACTTTGCCTATATCGTATATACCTTCGTATCTTCCGGCTTCATAATACGTTATAATAGCCTGCTTTACCGCCGCCGTATAATAATCCTATATATAAAGGAATGTATACCGAACTTTTCTAATTTATATCTTATACGTTTTGATAAATTAGATCGTTCAACGTGTCGTCGCCTATGTAAAAGCAAATACATCGAATGACGATTGGTTATATAGTTTTCACCTACCTTAAGCCGGTAAAAAGTTAGTATGAATCGCTGTTAAGTCGGTTTCGAGTTATTAAATTTTAGTTACAATTTAAATGAAGTTGAACGCAAGGTAGATAATTAAAATTGATTAACACGGATATTACAATTGCTTTATAATAGACGTGATATAGCTAACAATGTTTTGTAAACAAAAAATATCGGCTTAAGTCGACCCCAAAGGGGTAGAAGGTGTATTTATAAAGGTAAAAAATTAGGTATTTGTCGACGGCCAATTTTCCCAGATAGTATTAAGGTATAACGTGAAATTATTAACGTTTGTTATCGATTTGTCTATTATAAGAAATATTTCTTCGAAAAAAACAAAAAAAACCTCAATAGTATATTATAATCCGACTTACGATGATAAGCCAAATAAGTGTTAAATAAAGTTTACTATTCAGGTATAGTGAAAGATTAAAAAGGGTTACCATAACCCATCATACGAGACCTAAGGGCCTGGCCAGTACTGGGCCCGTTATGTACCCTTACACGTGCTATACACGGACCATGCCCGGACCGCGCCCGAACCACGCTAATATCGAGTACTGCATATTCCGTTACGTGCATAGTTACATAACCTATAGACTCAATAGCCAATAGCTTGAGTTCATAACACGAACCTCCTCCACCCGTTATCGATAAGCTGATAAAATTCCGTTAACGCGGACGACCTTCAGAAAAAAACATTAAAGAGAAGTAATATACACTGTGCTATATTTACAATATTGCTTGGGTAGGTAGGGAAAAAAAGATAACTAAAACTTGGTATTAAAGCTTCGAGTGTAAGGGATTATCAAAACCTTCGGCAAACCTTTTAAAGAAAGTAAAAAGATTGAAATTAATGGCCTGCTAACTCGAAGGATTATATATTTCGTACCGGAAACCGATTTTAACCTTTAAGACCCAAAAGTTATGATCTTTAAGTCGAGGATTATCTATGAGGTTCAAGGTAAGACTATGGGGCGGCCGTACGAAAAATCACGTCTAATCGTTTAAAAATACGATAATAAAGGTAAAGATTCAATCCATATATAATTACCAACGATTGAAAAAATCAATTTACGTTTAAAAGTCTTTTTGGTAGCAAGTTTACTAGTAAAAACTAGATGTAAATTTACGCTTAATAGTCGTAATATAACGAAAGTCTACACGTAATCAGTAACGGATTTACAACGGATCGTATTGCTAAAACTATCATAGAAACTCCGTGTTATTCACCCTTTAGGTATGGTAATACAATGTATTAAGTTATTATATGAATTGGTTAAAGTAGGCGTTTATTGGTTCCTAACCTATTAATTGTATTTGAAATCCTAGTTAACGATAAAATCTTTAACGTACGACCCTTTCTTACTAGTAACGTAAAAAAAGGACTTCAGTATAGTAGGTATATAAACTAACAATACCATTTTCGTCGGAATGGCTGGCTTTATAACATTAAAATAGAAAGCGATTAAAGACTTCAATTTTTTAAATTACAAACCGGTAATAATGTTAACGGGGGGTATCTCACTTAAATTTAATAAATTGTTAATTTGTATACTTGATGTTATTACCGGCTTCAACTTTCTTTAAAAGGGCTAAGGCACTATTTCAACTACAGCCAAGAAGACTAATACAGTTGAGGCTTAACAGTATCTTAAATAACATACCTGTGACAGCTATATCGCTATTCTGTACCAACTGAAAGCATTATACAACTTATTTATCGCGGCGTAAGTATAAAAATCAACGGATAAAGGTTTTAACCGGCTAAAAAAAAAAGCTCGAGTAGCAGATACGGAACTTAAACCACGTAATTAATATGGTTCCAATCGACTTATTAATGGTTAAACTGATAATCTTTACGGAAGAGTCCTTCACAAATAAAACTGACTTATCTTTATAAATCGGCTTTCTAATAACTTTAGTTAACGAAGATAAATATAAAAATCAATTTAGTATTATTAGCAGCTTAATTTACCAAACCTCCATCAAGTATAAAAGATTATACGAAACGTATTAGCCTTAAAGATCTATGGTATAATAATGGGCTTTGACATAAACATAACACTATAAGAAACCCTTAAAATTATTACTAGGCAGTTAAAGATTCGTCTTATCTCGGTGGTAATTTATATCGACTCGAAAAGCCTTTTCGAATTCCTTTCGAAGTTCGAAACCACTAACGAAAAACGCCTGATAATTCACGTAATAGCATTCCGTACAGCCTACGAAAAGAGGGAGATTAAAGAATTCTGATAAATAGATGGCAAAGACAACCCTATAAATTCCATAACGAAAACAATGCCAAATAAGGGTTTAAAAATGTTTGTGGATAGTAACAAGCTAACTATACGTATCGATGGTTACGTTAATAGGCTGCCCGGAAAGCCCAAATCACGCGACAACGGATAGAAATGCGTTGGAAAACTGAACAACGGCTAGGGGATTAATAATGGTAATTTATTTAAGTAGCATGGTTAAAGTAAAGGCTTGTAAAGGCTTGTGATAGCAGAACTTTTTGTAGGAGTTAGTAAATTCGGACCTAAAGGCAATGGAGTAATTGTGGTCAAATGGAGTTAATTTACATGTAATCGGTTGTAATTCAGTATGGAAGTCTACTGGAATTATCAGGGGTCTGACCAGTTCACAAAAAGGTAATTTAGTAGTAATCGGAAAAGATTGGTTAGCTACACTAGCGTACACGCACAAACTAAAAAGCTGCCAGCATTAGAATAGCATTGCATGTAGTGCAGTAGGTCAACTTTACTATAGGCAAAGTTGACCGTATTACAAGTGTATTGCTTTGTGCGGACTTAACGCATTAGGTGTAAGTCGAGTGCAGTATACTGCACTTCACTCTAGG
This sequence comes from Anisogramma anomala, assembly GCA_038502455.1. Lineage (NCBI taxonomy): Eukaryota > Fungi > Ascomycota > Sordariomycetes > Diaporthales > Gnomoniaceae > Anisogramma > Anisogramma anomala. The sequence goes on along the minus strand of JASMMZ010000016.1, from coordinate 2,757,978 downwards.
GCACGGTCCAAGAAATTGGCCATACAAATTACTGTGCAGACTAGCTAGCGGTCTGCCAAACCTAGAACAATACATCCACCATCTGACCACGCAATACTACTGTTACTTCAACCAATCGAACCGACAACGTTGCAACGTCTAAAGCCCTACCAACAGTAATAGTAATTAAATATAAAAGCGGATATATACCTGTTAACATCGATGTTGTCGAACTTTTAACCATTTATCGCATTGCCGTCCTTATAAAGGCATTCTTTGTGCGTTTAACCACCTTTTGAAGGCCTTTTTACGTCATTATTAAAGCAGAAAAGGGTGGTGTAGCGTAAGCCATAGTCGCGGTATTATTAAAGCGGCGAAGTTTCACTATCGGCGAAGCTGGAGCTAATGGCAACGACAAAGACGATAATAGTAATAGGGAAACTGGTTCTATTAACAATGGACTCGTTTTTGCTACCATCGTTGCCGCCTCCGCCATCCCTTTTACCGTCGAATCCACCTCTTTTTCCAATTTTGCCCTAGGTTTTAACCTATTTTTTCAATAAGATTGGGTGTAAAAAACGATGGCGGTAAAAGCCTTAGTAATAATTGTAGTAAATTTATTAAATTGATATGATTTTTAATTGGTTATTTTCGGTAAGGTTTATTGTACCGGATACATCAATGTAAAGGTAGTAGTGAAAGAGTTTTAGTGTATATTGAATATAGATGGAAGTGAGAAGAGGCATCCGGAGAGTGTACGCCCTAGACCTGAATTTATAAGCTTTTACATAGATAGTAGCACTTTACCATACACTTTACCAATCTCTCTTTTAGGTAGTGGCATTTTACTATGCACTTTGTCAATGCCCCTTCTAGGTAGTAGCATGTTATTATACACTTTGTAAGAATACACATTATAACGTAGCACGTTACCTTACACTTTTTAAAAGTGTAACTTATAGTGTGGCCGTTTTTTGACTATGAAAATATATGATAATATTCATACAGGTATTTTCTTCCAGTGCGGTTCGTATCCGTAATTTGATAGTAATAGTTCAATTTTCCCGAGTCCCAATTGATAGTTTAATAATGATAGTATTTCTAATGTACTTTTTTTAGGGTTTCAATTAGTAGTTTTAGTAACGATAGTGGTTGTGGTATACATTTGTAAAGGTTTTCATTAATAGTTTCAATAGTAATAGTAGTTGTAATGTAGGTCCTTGTTAGTTCAGGTAATTGGTGCCAGTATTGGTTGAGAAGATTATCAATACTTTTAGGGGTATGATTTTCAATATATAATGATCGGTGTTATACGTTTTATGGTTAGTATAAAAATATGTATCGTTATTAATTTAAGTAAAACTTCTTTCCTTATACTTTTAACGACACTTATTTATTTATAAGATAAGTCGCTAATTAATTAACCAGCGTATGTATATTTCAATTACTATCCCAGTTAATTAATCGAATCGATTCTATATATAGGTTATTTAATTAATACCACGTTTTAACTGTTTTTAAAATAGATAAATCGTAATAATAGAGGTATAAGGCGTTATTTAACGTGTTAACGCAAAAGGAAAAACGCCGCCGCCACCTCCTACCATTCCACCGCTAATACTATTATTAGCCTTGTCTTTTCGGGTACTATGTAGTTGATACCAGCCTTTATTTTCGGCCCTTTCGTCGCCGCCGCCGTCGAATAAGGCTTTACTCCCTTTTCTCTCTTTTTTTCCGCCGCCGCCGATTAAGCCGCAACCCCCCCCCCCCTTTTCTTTTCCCGCTTTTTCCTTTCCTTCTTTCCCTTAACTTCTAGGAGGGGAGCGGAGGGCTCCTAAGGTTATTAACCTTACTTTTTTTCTATAGGTTAAAACCCTATTAACTATAACAACTCCCTACCATTGTAAGTGTAATATCGTTAAGCTGTAACACGGTTTATATTATTAGTTTTCTCTTAAACTCATGTTATATCAATATTTTTGTAAACGAGGATGAAGCGGCCGAATTCGTTCGCCGCCTCAAATTACGGATTACATAGGTACGTCGCGAATCTTTTTTAGCGTATAAAACGTTAAAAAGGCGTACCTGTATTTACGTACCCGGGACGTTAATAGATACGTTTTACGTACTATATGTTACGTTTGTGGCCGCTGATAAGTTTGTTGGCCATTGTTGTGAAAACGGGGGTCGGTCGGTTTCTTATCACTGTTACGAACGGATTGATAATGATTGAGCTCCTATTCTGGTGATTTTAAAGCCATATGCTGAGGCTTTGCTACGAGTTTACCGTTTTTACTGTAAATTCTCCCTTCATTTGTAATCCTAACCTCTATTAATAATTACCTATCATTTTAATACTCTATTCGAAGCGTTTTTAATAATAACTACTTCTGTAATTTCTAAAATAAGCCGATGCTAATTAATAGCAAACGTTAACTAATAGTTTAAGGAAACAGTAACCGATATCTTTATTTCAAAGGCGGGTGTACGTATATATTATGTAGGTGAATTCGATAACGTTATTACGCGTCGTCGCGAAAAAGGTGAATACCTCCTATACTCCTTACCTAAGGGTATGTAAAATAAGGCGTGGGTCCTTCTTCCCAACGGCAACGCTGACGGTGGCATTAATAGCAGTAGTGGCGTTGAATTTAATAGTAATGACAGCGAGGGCAATAAAGATGAGTACGAGTACAATGACAACGAAGATGATGATAATGTAACTTTTCCCTCCCCTTTCCTATTCGGCAGCAATTAGCTGCCAGTTTTTATCTTTATCGATTTGTCCGGTTCTAGTATAAATCGCTATATAGTAATAAAGTTGCGTTTAAAATCGTAACGTACGTGATAAATGTTAAAGAGAAAAATTGAAAATAATTTTAGTGAAAGTATAAATGATGAAAATAAAAATTGATAATATAGAAGCGGTGCAAATAGCTAGCTTAAAAAAAGATAAGATGTTGAAAGCAGTGTAAATGGATATTTTAAGGGGGAAGTGACAAATACGACATAAAAATATCTAATTAGGGTAAGGTTACAAAACCTTTTTAATAACGTTAATGAAAAGAATGCTTATAAATATAAGCGCTTCTAATTCCTTATTCGAGGTACCCTTAGTTATTATATTTATTGGTTTAGACTTTCCATTTATTTATTTGGTTTTTTTACGGGGTTTGTACGATTCCAATATGGTTATAATATCCATTATAGGGCGTTTTTCATTTGTAGTACCGAGTTATACAAGGTATTCATAAAGTGGAAAAGATTTAGTAGAAACTATTAAAGGGAGGGGGGTAAATTAAGGTTCAAAATGATTATCCGGACCATTATTATCATAGTAATACCGGAGTAGCATTCTGTAACTATATTATAGATTTTTAAGGTGAAAACTTTTCGAGTAACCTGTTTTCATTTTGTTAAGCTTTAATAAATAACTTTATTATATAGCGTAAAAACGTTTCGAGTTGATATTTAATTACTAAAAATAAGTATAAATCCTATTTGCGAGTTGTAACCGGAATTATTCGCGAAAACCCTATTAGTCAAAATAAACTGCTTTGTTATATGTATATCGAGCGGTATAAAGTGCAAGACGCGTTTCAGATTACTTATTTGCCATGTAATTGGTTGGTTAAGCGTTTTGTATACGTTATTTCAAGGGGTCATTTAGCATTATATAGCAAACGAAAATTTAAATACTGCTTTCAGCTATACTACTGATATAACCTAAGTTTCACGTGTAAGTTGATATCTATACTCGTTAGTTCGCTTTGTGTTAGCTAAGTTAATAAGAGTAACCTTATTCAATTATTCTTTTAATAGAAGGTTTAAAACGTTATTCCGAAACGTAACTATTATACCGTAGAAATTAATGAGGTGGTTCTTTGATAGGTATACTTTAGGTTTTCCTTTAAAGCCGGTCTTTTGAAGTTTACTTTCTTTTCCAACGTAAATCAACACATTATACAATATAAGTTTATTGTCTGCTTGTATTCAGATAAGTGTAAATCCTTTAAAACGTAATTTTAAGACTAATAGGTATAGGTCGAAGGTTCAATTGGTTATTTCAAACCGCTCCCTATAATACCTTCGGTATGTATTATATTAGTATACTTGTTGGTAGGGCCTAAAAACCTGTTCACGTGAAACAAGGTAACTTAGAAGAGTAATCAAGATGATTGGTATTTGTAGTATAAAAGATGAGATATAGAGATTGAAAAGAAGTATCTAGAGGTGTACGTTATAGGTGAGGGTTTATAAGCCCTCGCCCAGAGCGTATGACTCTGGAATACTTCTTTCAGACCGTTCCACTTATTGCTGTCGGCTTGGAATAGTATTCCAGACCGATTTATGCATGATACACTTTTTCGTTTTGCAAGAGTACAGCCTGTAGCGTAACACGTTATCGTGCACCCTATAATATAGTGTACTGCCCTTTAGCTTATTTATACTATTTGTAAGGGTATATAGTAATATCCATACAGGTAATCTTTTTTTTCCCCTTGTATACTTCGTACATATAGCCTAATAGTGATAGTGTTGTTGTCGTATTAATCGTAAAAGGTCTAAATTAGTAGTAGTAACAGTATTATTAACGTATTAGTTACAAAAGGTCTAAGTCAGTAGTAATGACAGTATTGTTATTGATGTATTAGTTGCAAAAGGTTCAAATTAACAGTAGTTACAGTATTATTGACGTATTAGTCGCAAAAGGTCTAAATTAGAAAGTTCAGCTGGGATTAGCAAAGTTTAGCCGCGGTGGTAATTGTAAGTTAGCTCTGATTGGTATAGTTAAATGGAAGCGACATGGTTAGTAATATCGCTTTTTGTTGTTTTTAACAGGGGTGGTTACGTAGTGGTGATTACTTAAGGATGATTACGTAGGGTAATTATGTAATCACGGAGTAGGTTAGTATAAAAAGATATATCGCTATCGCTTTAGGTAAAACTTTTTTTTTCTTTAAAAGCACGTAGTTTTAGTTAATACAAATCCCTATTCCAACTTAATTTTTGGTTTATTTTAATAAAAAAAACCGCTTTAATATGTATGTTATTTAGACTATATATATATTAACCTATATCCCCAAATAGATGCCGCATAAAAATCGTACTATAAGGCGTCGTCTGACGCACGAGCGGAAACACGCTGTTGCCGCTGCCGCCGCTGTTGCAACTACTATTATGTCTACCACCATTACTCCCAGCAGTAAAAATCCGCCTTCCTCGGGCGAAATCTCGTCTATCGCCGCTACGCCGCTAGCTGTTATACCGCCAATCCCCTTCGCCGCCACCTTTTCCGCCGTCGCCTCCTTCGCCGCCGCTACCCCTATCACTGCTACGCCCCCCTCCCCCCCCTTTTTCTCCTCCTTCCCCAGATTTTAAAAGGAGGAATAGGGGTTTTCTAAAGTTATAAACCTTACATTTTCCCTACGGGTAAAAACTCTATCACCCATAAGAGCCCTTTTACACCGCAAACATAGCTTAACGTAGTTACGCTAAGGTACGTATATTATAGTCCCTTTTTCTATAATCCTTTAACTATTTTTTCCTTAAATAAAAAGTACAAGGTGGACCTCCTCCTCCGCCTTGAACTCCGTATCGCCAGGGTACGCCGTAAAGCCTTTTTGACACGTTAAGCGTTAGAGCAGCATACTTGGGTTCGTAGCCTTAAGCCGCTAATGGATATGCCCTACGTATCATGTATCGCGTCCATGGCCGCGAACAAGTCTATTGGTGATTGCCATGAAAGCAGAGGTTGTTCGGCGCGCTGCTATCGCTACGAATAAATTGGCAATTCGTATACCTTCGTTTTGGTAGTCTTAGGGTTGTAGGCTAAAGCCGTATTTCGCGTCCGCCGACTCTTTGGTAAATCCTAACCGAATCCTAAAATATTCTGTGGTAAAAACATTCGTTTAGGGCGAATCAAAAAAAAAAAAAAATCGCCGTAAGTAACCAAAATAAGCCGATACTAATTAGTGATAGGCGTCAACCAGCGGACCAAGGAGATGATAGTCGTTGTCGCCACCTGGAAACGGGACCTACATATATACTACGTAAGCAAGTTTGACAAAGTTATCATATATCGCCGCGAGAATGGTAATTCCTCGCTTATACTTTTGCCTAAGAGTATAACTAATAAGATATAGAGCTATATCTTTGCTAGCATTAATAATGTCGTTGGCGGTAATGGCAGTGGCGTTAACATAAAGTGGAAGAGCGACGAAAAGGATAGTGGAGACGTGACGGCGTCTCCCTTTCCCTCTGGTAATGGATAAATGCCTCTTTGGCAGGGCCGGCGCGTCCGGCTATAGTGTAGTACGCTGTATAGTAATGTTATGACTATCTATAAATTAAATGTTTAAAGTGATAATCGTAATATAAAATGTAAAATGAAAGAGGTAATGTGTCAGAATAAGTGTATAGAAAGCAAAATGAAATGGATAATGTATTAAAATCTATAATAACAAAAGAGGCAATGCGCAAGAATCGTTGCAAACAGTCGTATTAGGTAGAGGCAAAATGTGGGTCGGCGCGAATAACATTGATAGGTCGATCTAAGTTTTCGAAAATCGGTAAATGGAAAACAAAAAAGGAAATGGGCCAAAATAGGTACGAATAGTCGTATCCGGTAGAAGTAAAATGTGAGTCGGCGCGAATGATATCGATAGGCCAATACAAGTTGTAAATTGGTGTGGCGGCCTATTGGGGTCGTAAAACTTTTTTAATTACTCTAATAAATAACATACTTGTCAATATAAGTGTTTTTAAGTGTTGTTTATTGTTGCCTTTATTATTACGTTTATTAGGTTTAATTTACTATCGATCTATTTGGTTTCCTTGATTTCCCGGCATTCGTATAACTCGCATAAAGCTATAATATCGATTATGAATCATTTTTAGTTTTTAGTACCTAATTTAACCAGGCATTTATAAAGCAAAAAAAGAGTTAGTATAAATAATCAGAGGGATAGAGCGTAAATTAAGGTTGGAAATAATTATCTAGACTATTATAGCTATAGAATATCCGAATCGAAACTTTTAACCATGCCGTAGATTTCGGAAACGAAGAAGTTCCACGTAACCCTTTTAAACTTGATAGATCTTTAATAAACAATGTTTTCACAAAGCGTAAAAACATTCCAAGCCATTAATTCATTGCTGAGGACGAGAACGAAGCCGATCTGTGAGTTATAGTTGTTGTTATTGGTAAAAAAACCGTTAGTAAAAACAAACAGCTTTATAATACGCATATTCAGCGGTATATATTACAACCCTCGTTTTAGATTGTATATTATCTATAATAATGGCTTATGAAACGCCTTACATATATTGTCCGTTAAGTTGGTTTGGTACTATACAGCAATTAAAAGATCGAATACCGTCTTTAGTTATGCTATAGACGTAACCCAAGCTCTGCATACACACTAACATCTGTATTAGTTAGCCTGTTTTGCGTTATTCAAGACAACAAAAGCTACCTTATCTAGCTATCCTTTTTACATAAGTACTAAAATACCGTTTGTAAGTGTAATCGTAGTATTATTAGAATCTATTATATTGTATTTTAACAGGTAGGTTTTAGGCTTAGTTTTTAAACCGGCCTTTAAAAGTTTCTTTTCTTTAGACGCGGAGAACGAGGTGTTATACAAGGTCAAAGTAACGTTTGTTTACATTCCTATAAATGTAGAGCACTTTGAATAGATAGTTAATACTAATAGGCACAGATTAAAAGTAAGATTAATTATTTCAAATCGCTTTTTATAGTGTTTTTGGTAAGTGTTATACTTATATATACCGGATTTAGCTAAGCTGTAAAAATGTTTTAGGATAAGTAGGATTGTTTTAGACGGGTAGTATTATTTAAGGTCTTTTGGCATATTTACATTAATCCACTATTTTAGCCGTTCCTTAAATTGTATATAAACCTATATTATATCCCGAAGTTCGACATATAGATTATATGATTAGTTAAGGGAGGTTACGAGTATAAGAATTAAACGGTAGTTGGCTCGTTATAACGTAGGTAACTGGATTATAATATCCTTTTTACCTTCATTATTATAACCTTTGACAATTAGGCAAGTCTTTTTGTAAGATTTTCTAATCTTATCTTTTACCTCGTAGACGAGGCGGGTTGGAAAAATCTTATAGGTACCGTGGGTAGTAAGATCGAATTGTTTAAAACGAAAGAAGTTTTGGGAGATTAAGGCTGAAATTTCTATTTGGGTAAATTATTCGAATAGGGTATCTGGGGTGGTAATAATGCCCTTATAGCAAAGTCTTAAATTAAGTTCGCGATTTTCCAATTTCTTTTACGTAATAAAGGAGTTCGTGGTAAATTTTTTAGGGTGTTTCTTCGTTTTCGATTCGAAAGGTCGTCCTTGACGCCGAGGTTTTGATAAAGTTAACGTAAATATGCCGTTTTTATTTGGTATAGTTGAGCTAAAATCGTGTTTTAAGGCTAAATCTAAATGCGGAGTCGGGTTAAATTCGTCGTTCCTGGGGGTGACGTGTAGGCGATTTTGGTCGTTTCCGTTGTTTTAGAGGGTGGTATATAGGCGAATCTGGTCGTCCTAAAGATTTTAGCCGATTTATTTTACCTTTCTTATATACCTATGTACCATTTTTTATTGAAACGAACTTATACTGTTCGGCAGATTAACTAATACATTATAGCCCTAAAACCTGTTAATATTTCAAGGTTTAATTTATTAATCCTTCATTTTTCAAATTAAAACTTTAAACTATAATGGTAAATCTAAAACGCTGGGTTCGCGTGGGCTATTCCTTATAGCCAACGTTTTAAATACGTCGTTTTTAGCTCGTAATAATCGTAAAGCTAACATAACTTTTATTAAGGTATTGGCTTTTTATACCGTGAATGGTAATGGTGTATAGTCTATATAAATCCTTTGGTAAGTACCGAAAACGAAAAGCGTAGGAATAAGACTACTCGAGCCAAAAGTGTTATTAACGACGTTAATCGTCATTTAAAGGATAGACTCCTTAAAGCTATTACTCTTTATCTCTTTCAACAATACTATATACGCTCTTTTTAACGGTCCATAATACCGTTCGTATTTTCCAATACCCTATAGAGCTTCCACTAAAATCTGTTTATACTTATTGCCGGCTATCCGGGCTTTGGTACGTTATTCGGTAAAATCGAAGGCTGTATTAACGTCGTATGTAATCTAGTTAAAAAGTCTGAGGTAAACGTTGGATTAATAGTTAACTAAAATATATTGATAATTTGTAACAGAAGCGTCTTGTATAAATTTAGCGGCTTAAAACGATGTTGTTACATCGACAGCGTAATGGACTACTTGGCTGTTTAAATATATAATATTAACAATTACTTTGTAATTAAAGTTTAAATCGTTTTAAAGACGATATTTAAACCGTTATAATACTTATAAGTGTAGTTAATACTTATAGTAGAACTTTTAGATAGCTTTAAGTGCACTGTTTTTTACATCCGTATAGCCTACGGCATAGAATAGGCGTAAAAGGCGTTTTATAACCGGGTATCCGAATCGTCGATACAATGAACGTAGTTCCGGCTATATTAAGTAAATAGCCTCAATTATACGTACTTTTGGAAAACAACACAAGTGGCTGAACTTAAGCCGGAGCGATATAGATATACCATTTAAGGCGCGAACAAGTTGGTTGGTTATATTATGGACTTCGACTCCAAGCTTGTTTATATCATCTAATAAAAGTAAAAATAGTATTTTAAATTCCATTACGTAAAATTTAACCGGTCCGAAGCATATATTTACAACGACTATCCCGAACGAAGACGCCTTATCTTTACCAAATGAAACTTTTCGGTATTCTCCTATACGATTTAGCTAAAACTTTATAAACTTCGCCGTAAGTACATTGAACTAATGCTGTCTGGCCGTTGAAATTTCGACTACTTGAATATTATGCATAATACCTTAAAACATATTTTCTTACCTGTTAGATAACGTGAATTGTTACGCTTTATAGGCGTCGAATACTTTCTTCGCATAATATAATTCGGTGATATACCTAAAAGAGGCGTTTTACAGTCCGGTAAAGATACGGTGGGCGGTTTCGTTGTTTTAGGCTAATAAATAGGCATTATAGTCCTCGAGGTCATCTTTTCCGGATGTGTTATCATATAGGTAAATATCAAATCCGTTATCTATATCTTCGTATTTGGCTATATATATTACAAAGTTAGCCTTTATTCGATTTTAAGGTACGCAATCAGCTCAAAATTATCGTTTAGTCCGAATTTACTCGTAAACGGGGTGGTTTATAAATTAATAGCCGATTTTACGTATATTATATAATGATTTTGTAAACTTATAGGGCGTCGTATATCTTTTCGTAAGTATAGTTGTAATTTCGGTTCGTTTTTTCCATTTCCGAACGATCGTTCCTGTCTTTTATTACCGGGGTTTCCTCCTTGTTACCTATACTTTAGGCTCTCGTTTTGCTTTGGGTAAAATTTAAATCTCCGGTTTAAAATATAGTGGATTGTCTTAGTAAAGTCTATTTTAGTAATTTAAACTTCACTTTTCGTTTTATTCACTACGAGTGCTAATCCGAAACTTATTTGCCAGCGTATAAATGTTTCGAAAGATGTTTTAAAGCTTGTACAAAGGGCCTTTAAGTCCTTTTTTGATTTAAAAAAAATGAAGTCGAAATCCGGATTCTCACGGCAGGCTTTTATTATTACTTAAATAAACAGATTGTCGCCTTTATATTTCGGTTCGAAGGCTGCTTGAAATTTCCTGAATTTTGCTAATAAGGCAGTAAGGATTTCCTAGGGGTTTTTGTCTGCATTCTCATATTAGTTTTTCACAAATTCACACGTTATATTAGTCTAATCCCTATCGTATAACCTATGGTTAATCTCGGTATTAAAGTAGAATTTAAGGCGATTTTAATACTCGGCGAATATGTTTACTTATATAAGGTGGTACATATATCACTTCTTAGCTTACCCAGAGAATATACCAGGTCAAATAACATGAAATTGTAATAGCTTAATATATAATCTCTTATATATATTAAGTATGAAGCGTATCTTGTTATACAATACGTCGTACAGCTTGCCGTTATAGTTATCATCCTTATCCTATAGCCTGGTAAAGTTTGTTAACTTCGTGGGATCGCTTTTATTCGTGGGGAAGCGATGTATTGTGAGGTTGTAATCAGGGTCGTAGTTAAAAGGTATTGGTCAATACGGCACGTATTGGCGTTTTGCGCCGCTTATTATATCTTGGATCGGGGTGTTTTCTGTGTTTCGGCCGATTATTGTTTTTTGAGGCGGGTTGTTGTTTGTGTTTCGGTCGATTTTGTCACGGTTAAGTGGGCTGTTTTTAGCGTTCGGGGTGTATTTTTTGTCTTTGCATCAGTTTAAAGTTACTTTTCAGGGAGACTTCGTATTCGACTCTTGTTATAGATAACCGTTATGGTGCCTCCTCTTTTTTCGCTGATTTTTTTATTTCTGTTTTTCTTTGGGCACCTAGTTTTAACGAACACCGTATCCTAGTCTATAGTGGTTTTTCAAAGCTTTAATCCATTAGGTATTCCTTTCGCTTTTACAAGTAGTATTCTTTCACAAAATCTCCTTTCATAACTTCTTAGTCCATCCATTTGGTTATTTGTATAAGTTAAGTCGTTTCGGATAGGGCTTTTGCGATGCGGTTGTTACTTTTATCGGGTGTATTAATGCCTTTACTTCGCAATTGTTTTCGTAGGATTCTTACGACTTATCCATCCAGTATTTGCCATATATCCAACGTCTAGTTCGTAAAGTTTTTTGTAAAGTCTTCGAATAGTTCGCGTCCTTTAATATAGTTACTACAGTAGTTGCAAATTATATTCGTAACATATGTATTTATGGTGTAGGGGTCGAAATCTTCCACTAGATCTTCGATCTTGTTGTTTTAAAGGATAAGGTCCAAGTGTCTGAGGATAGTGTTTCGAAACAGCGTATATGTAAAAAGGTAGTCTATATAGTCGTTGACATTTGTCAAATCTGTTATTAGTAGAGCCATTATATATATATAAATGGCAATTCGTAGTGGTTTAAAGTTCAGAATGTGGTGAATGTAAAATGAAATAAGGTAATTAAAGCGGTCGGAATAAAACTTACTAATATTTGTTAACGTAAATAAACTTTAAATAAGGCGTGACCATAAACTAGTTAAACGTTTTAAATTAGTTTTATTAACGTTGGTAACGCTAAATTAGGCAAGCAGGTAGTAAAATTTAAAACGTTGAATTTATTAAACTTAAAATATATAGGGCGAACATAGGAAAACTTGGAACAAATAGGGCGGATATGGGAAATTAGGCAAGGCAAAGGAAATTTCGAGTTGTTGTACGCTCTAGTATACGTTGGTCTGTCCATATTAGCGTGCTATAGCAAAACTTGGTAAAGGGAATCGGTTGGTTGTTTGGTATACAACCGATATTAATAAAGCGATCGGGTTGATTATTTGTGTATAACCGATATTAATTAAGGCGATCGGGTTAAGTTTTTATATGCAACCGATGTTGGCTGAGGTGAAAATCGGGTAGGTCCCAGCGAAGGGTTCCGAAACTTGGTGGTTTTCGTTTACGTGGCCTGGTATCCGGTAGGTCCTAGTAAAGGGTTACGAAAAACTTGGTGTTTTGGCTTAAGTAGCCTAATGCGTAATAAAAAGCCTTTGAAAAAGGACTCAAGTTGATCGTTTAAAATGCCAATACAAGTTAGCGGTTTATGTAACGGGGCTGATCTTTTCAAAATCACTCCAAATCTTATAGTTTTGTAACGCTTCGGGTTTTTCGGCGCTCCTATGTAATTCAATACTTCCGTATGGTTTTTATAAAGCGTAGTGTAAAGTACAGGCAGTTGGTACCGCTACAGCATCCCTTTATAGGTATTTAACGAATACTTGTCTCTTTTTCTTAAGTTTTTTGTATTCGACCGAGTCGGCTACTAATTAATGCCAGTAGGGTTTAAAAACCTATTCATGTAAAATAAGGTAGCTTAAAAGAGTAATCAAAATAATTGGTATTTGTAATATAAAAAAATGAGATATAGAGATTAAGAAGAAGTATCCAGAGGTGTACGTTACAGGTGAGGGCTTATAAACCTTTGTCTAGAGCATTGTAATGATCACACTAAATACCCGTGAGTAAATAGAGGGTGTCAGGGGGTTTATATTAGTAGTAAGTTAGCAGAGGTAATAAAGGTGCAATATCAAGAAGATGTTTATTCGTGTTGTAGAATGATCACTAGCCGTTAGGCTATTTAGGTATGTAGACTGAATACTTAGATTGACAACTGAAGAGCTATAAGTAAATACTATCTATATGGTGATGACTGTGTCCTTATATATCCGTGCCTTCATACCGTCTTCAATACTGGACCGCTGAAGTCGATGTCGCTTCCTTCGGTCCCAACGTTGTCGACTGGACTGCGAGCGGTCCTGTCGGTCCAAACCCTAACCCTGGGTGCTTACATAAGAGAGATCCCTGGCTTGATGTGTTGGATATCAGGCTTCTGATAGCGCAGCGAACCGCTAGCCTATTCCATGACCTGCAGTTGGTCCTTGGGTTATAACAAGCGTATAACTTTAGAATACTTATTCTAGACCGCTCCACGCATTGCCGTCGGCCTGGAATAGCATTCAAGACCGATTTATATATAGTACACTTTTACGTATTACAAGAGTACAGCTTGCAGCGTAACACCTTATCGTGCACCCTGCAGGAGTGCACCCTGCAATATAGTGCACTGCCCTTTAGCCTATGTATACTATCTATAAGGGTATATAGTAATATCCACAATACTATAACCTTAACGAATTCGTAAAGTGGGTTTAAAATACGTAGGATCGTTCCCGTTAAATAATACTTTCAGAACTTTATAGGTATATAAGCGTAAATACATCGGTTAAAATGTTTTTTTAATTGTATATAATTGTTGGTAAGGTCTATTTTACCGTACATTTTGCTAATGTTTTTTCTTGGTAGTAGCACGTTATTATGTACTTTATAAGAATACAACTTACAAAGTAATATGTTTCCTTAAACTTTACAAAGGTATAACTTATAGTATAGCTACTTACTAACTATAAAGATATACAATAATATTCACATAGTCAATTTTTTCGACACGGCCCGTATCCGTAATTTAGTAGTAATAATTGATTTTGTAATACAGTTTATATCCGTAATTTGGTAATAACAATTTCGTTTGTAGTATAGCTCTCATCCGTAATGTAATAGTAATAGTTTGGGTTGTAATATAATTCGGCTAAAGTTTCAATTAGTAGTTTTGGCAACGGTAGTAACTATAATATAGGCTTTAGTTAATTTAGGTGGTCCTAGCGGTATAATTGTTAATTATTATGATATTATAATTATATAGATATAAGGGTATGAGTGTAAAGTTCTAATTGTTGATGTTATATATTTTAGGGTCAATATTAAAAGATACATCGTTAGCGATTTAGGTCAAACTTTTTTTCTTCTATAATAAGGCGCCTCCTATTATAATGTAAATCTCTAATTAACCAATTAACTTATATTTACCTTAACCACAACGATAATGAATCATTCGAACCTCTTTCATAGGTAAGACATTTAAATAAATTTATGTTTTAACTGTTTTTACAAATAGACAACTTGTAAGAATAAAAGTGTAAGGCATTGTTTGGTGTATTAACATAAAAGGGAAAAGGCCGCCGTCACTGCCGTCCGACATATCGCCGCTAGCTTTAACCCCGTCAACTTTGGGTTTATATCGTTTATTTATGCCTTTATCTTCGATTCTCCTTTCACCTTTGCTGCTGATAAAACCCTTATCCCCTTTTCTCTTTTCTCTCCCTCTTCTTTTTCTTTTACCCCTTAAAAGAAGGGCGGGAGGCTTTTAAGGTTATTAACCTTAACCTTTTTTACAGTTAAAAACACTTTTATTTGTAGCGATTACTCTTCACAGTTAAAAGCATAACTTGGCCAAGTTATAATGTGGTTTGTATTATTAATTTCCACCTTAACTTATATTATATTAATATTTTAATAAATAAGGTTGAGGCGGCCGATTTAGCCTGCCGCGTCGAGTTACTATTCGCCAAGGTACGTTGCGAGGCTTTTTTTAACGCATAAAACATTAAAATGATATACCTAGGTTCATGTTTTCGAGTTGTTAATAGATACTCCTTACATACTGTATGTTGTGTTTACGACCGCGAGTAAGTTTATTAACGATTACCGTTAAAAAAGGGGTCGGTCAACCTGTTACCACCGTTACGAGTGGACTGGTAATAGATACGCTCCTGTTTCGATAGTTTTGAGGCCATAAACCGAGGCTTTATTATGTGCTCGCCGTTTTTACGATAAGTTACACAATCCTTGAATTCGTTATCCTAGCTGCATCCAATTATTATTTACTATTCAAATACTTTATTTAAAGCGCTCCTAAAAATATTCACTTTTGTAATTGCTAAAATCAACCGATGTCAATTATTAATAAATGTTAATTGGTGGCCTAAGAAAACGGTAACTATTATCTCTGCCTGAAAGGCGGGCTTATGTATATATTGCGCAGGCAAGTTCGACGACGTTGTTATAGTCCAACCTATGATGGTAAGCTAAATAGGTGCCAAATGGAGTTTATTATTGAGGTACAGCGGAAGACTATAAGAGGCTACCGTAGCTCATAGTGTAGAACCTATAGGTATAGCCAGTGCCTAGCCCATTACGTACCCTTACACGTGTCGTGCACGGACTAGATATTACCTATTTAGTTATATATATAGTTACGTAATCTATAAACTTAATGGCTAATAGCCTAAGCTTATAATATACCCCTCTTTTCCCCGTATGCTATAAAGGTTACGGTGTTCCACTGGTTAAACACGGGGTGCGGATATCACCCGTTTAGTACGTAGGTCGGGCGTGAGCTGGTAACGTAGCATTTAACGCATCGTATAACGTATCGAAAGATTTAACCCTAAACCTCCAACGCCATATAACACGCCTTTAATATGCCGTCTAACGTATTAACCGGTTTAACCTTAGGCCGCTAGCGCCGTATAAAGCGCCTTTTCACGTATTGTATAAAGTATTAGTTGGTTTAACCCCAAGAAGCCGACGTCGTATAACACGCTCCTTAACTTACCGTATAATATATCCTTTTTATCGTCGATACCGAATACCTTACTTTTTAACACGCCGTATAATATATTGTTTTTACCGTTAATACCGTATAACGCGCTCCGTACAATACGTAACCCTTACTGAATCCGGTTTGCTAATACCTATTAATACGAATTTCCCCATAAATCTTAAAATTCTCTTTTTCTCCCTTTTATATAGCCGTCCTCATTTCGTTATTTTACCTTTTATCGTAATCATTTTGCTACTACCCTCTATATCCTAATTACAATTTCCGGCCGACATTCCGCAATCTTTCCCCCATTTCTTCTTCTTTATAACTAACGTATATAATAAACCTAAACTAAGCTATACCGCCGCCAGTGCCTTTAGTAAACATAATTAGCCGCTTCGTAAAATACGCTACCCTATTATATATGAATACCTTACTACTAATTGCCTTTTATAGCCTCCTCGTATTATAAACGATTTGTTTATCCCTAATAACAACGAAGATAAAATCGAACTTCTCCTTTTATAGGTAAAAAACGCGTGTATATTATATATTGACCGGTTTTTTAATTCTGTTATTTTTCAATTTATATCCGCATTTATTAGGCCTCAAGCTGTTGTACTTACGGAAAGATTTATAATAAGGTAAACTTATAAATTAATCTTATAAGAAATCCGATCGTAATTTAACCTTTTTTCGTAATGTATTCAAAAGATAAACTTATTTATGGTTTCGCCCAGTTTAGGTGCTTTTCTATGTCAATTGGTTGTTACTATCGAAAACGGGGGCTATATTCTATCCCTTGCTCGTAAACAGTAAGGAGATATCCTAAGTTAATAACCCATTTTTATACCCGTTTTTTAAAATTGGTTAACCAGTTTATTTGGCTCCGAGATATTACTCGGATTTAAGGAATATCTACCGTACCGGTTGTAAAGGTCGTTACCCTTTTTATTATGCGTTTTCGTTGCCTTTTTCTCTCAGATCCGTCTTTTCCTAAAACTTTTTTATTACTATTTACGATATCGCCTATTTATTAAGATAAGATTCCCTCAATAAACCTTACGTTAATTCGTAACGTCTTTACGCTAGACTTTTTTAACGCTTACTGTATATCTTTCCGTAATTTTAACCTAAATAGTAAAAATGATATATTTACATAAGTAATATCCCTTATAATCAATATAAGTTACGGTTCATAAAGTATAACAAACGATATTTAAGGCTTAATTATACAAGCTCTGATTTTAACAGTATTCTATTTGTTAACCTTAGTTAAAAACGAGTTAATTTAGTTAACTGCGAACAGATAAAAGATTGTACTAGGGTCGATTACATCGCCCAAACCTAAACTACCATATTACAATCCTTAGTAACCCTCTTAAAGGGTTAATTTCCTCGCCCCGTTCTTCGCTCCGCGTTCTACAAGTCGTTATCGTCGACCTTCCTTAATGTTCGTCCCTTTTAACGTTATTCGTTATCCTTAACGTCGCCCCGCACCCGCCCCCTTCATTGACGCCTATTAACGTTCGATACGACTTTCGTCGTCTTCCTTTACTGGCGTCTATTAATATCTAAAGATAGTTATAATGTAATCTTTAAATTTGAAAACAACGATACTTGTTAAGCCCTAATAAAAATAATGATAATAAGTAAGTAAAATCTTTAATAAGTCATTGTCAAAGTCACCTTGTAATCGGATATTTATCCGAAAAATTCGGGTAATATATATTCGGCCCCATATGTAATATCTTAATATATTTAGTAATGAAATTTCCCATTTTTTCACGAGTATTATATTATTTCGCAAGTATAGGCGGCTCGCCACGCGTAATTCATTTAATATAAGCTTGATATCAATATCAAAATACCGGGTTGTCATGAATCGAAATATTCCCGTGTTTAGTTTTAAATTTATTTTAAGTTATAATATATTGGAATTTTTCTAATAATTCTTACTCCGGCTTATCATATCCCTTTAATTTAACTAATATAAAGCGAATACTTCTACGTCTCGTCTTTACTACGATTTTTAAATTTTGAATTCCTCGTATTTTTTTTCATATATTGTTAACGATTAAATCTAGTTCTGGATAAGTATTCGATAAGACTTACGAGAGAAAGGGGTCCGAAATCGCCGGGGTCAATAAGTTTATATAAAATATAAGGTATATATTCAAGATATTCAAAACGATATTAAACGGATTCAAAACGTTGACAACCCAGTATTAATTGTAAATTTAGCTAAAATTTTTACTTAGGTAATTGGTTTTAACATCCTATAAGCTTAATTAAACCTTATTCCTCATTTTATACTATTTCGCCGAAATGCTGTTGATGATTCGCCGCCACTTTTATTTGTTATTAAATTTATGTTATTATCATTGAGGTTAACTATATATCTTTACGTAAATATTCTAAAAATGTAACGGCTTACTCTATTAAATTAGTTAACGATTTTATATCCCCATTTACTTTCGAAACAGGTAATACTTTATACCTATTTACCATTTTTTTGTTTAATCCGGTAAACGTCGACTTTCGATTATTTAACATAGATTAATAAACGAGTAAATATAAAGTCTCATCATATTATTAAAAAGCGACTATAATACGTTAATACTTTGAAATCTTTTAATTTATATGTTCGATCTAGTTATCTATTTAAAGGTAGTAAGTGATAGATAAAAGTCATTCGACTTTTGTCAAAAAATAAAAAGTTGTTTAAAATACGTTTATTTAATTGGAATCGAGGTTACTAATAATAAAAGCCGGAAGTTAATAAATTTCCACTATACGTTATGGAAAAATTCCGTATACATATTGGTAATTATAAACTATGTAACTTCAAGTTGGATAAATTTAAAAAGGCACTTTGTAATTACTAATAAACATCGAAAACCGCCTTTAATAACCAGTAGGTAAACTATAAAGTCGATGAAAATATATACCTCATACCGATTAAAATAAGGAAAAGTTAAAGGAGGCCTTATAGTAAGATACAATGAAGTTTATTTTTATTATATTACGTATATATTCGATATAAACGTCAAATATTTACAATTGTCCCCTTTTAATAATACTCCCGTTTAAAAACGCGAAATGGAATGTTTTTACCCGAAAAACCTATAATAAACGAATCGTAGGTTTATTATAAGATCTTTGTAGTTAATAGTTTTCAATTCGGTAGTTATACATGGCTACGATGACGTAAAGTAGTTCGTAGATTAATCCTATAATTTATAATTTATACCAATTGTTTTACTTTAGCTAAAAAAAACCTAACGCTTTTAAAAACCGCTAATAGGTGAACTTTATATAAAAGGTCGTTCGTTACTCCTTAGTTGTATAATTCCGCTAGAATACCCGAGTCGAAAATAAAGCGGTTATTCGACGTTAACGAAGTTAACGGGTTCAATACGGGTCGGGTCCGCGGCGATATCACCGGTTTCGACATATTGAAATCCCTTGGCGTTATCCCAGATAACAACCCGAACGTAGGTTGGGTCCGGGGAAATTCTGCTCCCATCGTCCTTTCGAAAAGCTCTGGCTTACCTTTAAGGTATATATATTCTTAATCTAATAAAAAAAACCCCGTTTTAACAAATTTATCCGTATAACCCGCCGTAATATATGTTTTTTCAATATATAAATTTATTATTATCATGTTTGATATAGCAATGAAAATATGCTGGAAAACTTATGTATGGTATTTATTAAATTAGGGATTATTTTACAATCTACGGTTTAACGTATCCGGACGGACTCCCCAAGTTACGAGCTTATTCCATAAATAATATTAAAAAAGTTAGTGGACTTCGACCCATTTAGCCTGGCATTCTGAAATCAAACGTGGTAAAGAAAAATATTCTAATCCTTTGTAATCTGTTAAAATCGTAAACGGGGTACGAATACTACATAAATCGAAAGATTACGCTTTTAAATAAAACACTACCGCGAAAAAATCCTTATGGTAAATGATATAATTACGTTCCATATTTATTAATCGTACGGAATGTTAGTTACTGTTTTAAAATATTATCTTTATCGCGTTACAACAAATAACCTTTTAACGCCGTTTCCAAAATATTGATTTCTATTACCTTGAACCGATTGGGGTCCTAATATACTAAAATCGAGATCCTAACAAAGGTATCTATTAAAGTTTAAAATATATATTTCTTCCACTTTATCCAAACCCAACGAATTCTTTACTTCGTTAGTTAGATGTAATAATTAGGTAATTAGGAGAAATTAGTAATTAAATTACGATAAAAGGTAGTAAAACCTAAAAAAACTTCAAACTTTTCGAATATTACGTGGTAACTTCTATTCGCATATTACCCGGACTTTTTCGGGATCAGCCCAAATACTTACCTTAACTATTATAATAAAACCCAGGTATTTTACCTCCCTAACTACGAAGTTACACTTTTTTAAATTCAAATTTAATCTTGTATTTTAAAAACTTCCTAAAACCACGCGAACTTTCGCTATATAATTTTATTTAATATCAAGAAAAAAACTAAAACCTGGTTTAGGTAAACTATAATAAGAAATTTCAAATTATTTCCCATTACATAATTAATGTTTTATTAAAACGTTGTTGGAGCTTATATTAACTTGAAGGTGGTAATTCATTATTGAAATAACTCGAACCGCGTATAAAACGCCGTTAAGTTTTCCTTTCCGGATATAACCCAGATACAGTAAAACGCCGTGCTAATATCTAATTTTGTAAGCTATGTCGACTTCAATAACATACGTAGGGTCTCTTTAATTAAAGGTTAGGAAAAACGATCTTATTTGGTAATTTTATTTAATACTTGGAAGTCGATATAAAACCGTTATTTCCCTCCGAACTGAAAAATAAGTATGACCGGCGTTATAGCCGATACAAAACTTACCTGAACTTATCCCTTATTTATTAATTTCGTAACTGATCGTCGAAATTCAAAAAATTAATCACGTAACATCTAATATAATAACCTTTAAGATCGTTTTAATAAAGATATATCTTCGTTAGAGTTAATATAATTATAATGATTGAGTTTTTCTCTATATAAAAGTAAGGTTATAGCCTTATTTTTATCGAATAGGTTGCGGAATTTTGCCAATTTTAGTAAAAAACGTAATTAATCCTTTTCTTTTTCGATATTTAGTCGTTGCCATCGTTTATAAAATCCGCGTTATCTTGTAAAATGTGGATATTACTATATTACCTCATAGATAGTATATATAGGCCATGTAGCAGTGCACTATATTGCAGGGTATACTCCTGCAGGGTGCAAGGTAACATGTCACGCTGTAGGCTGTACTCTTGCAAGACACAAAGTGCATCATGCATGGATCGGTCTGGAATGGTTATTCCAGACCGACGGCAATGCGTGGATCGGTCTAGAAGAAGTATTCCAGAGGAATACGCTCTGGGTGGAGGGCTTATAAGCCTTCACCTGTTTTTTGCCGTATACCTCTGGATGCTTTTTCTTGACTAACCATCTTTATATACTACAACTACTAATCTAACAATTACTCTTCTGAAGACCTTATTTCACATGAATACTAAGGCTTGAGACCTTACCAACATAAAGCCTTATAAAAAAAGCTAACCAAGATTAATCTCCTATACGTTATACCTTTCGATACAAACGTTTTACCAAACCAGTAAAAACCGATTTTACTATACCTTGTATATCCTTCAACCTAAAACGCATTATTACCGCATCAATACCTAAGATTTTTTTACTATAAATTACTAAACGACTACCGAATACGTTTAAAGTCACCTATTAATATCGTTTTTCAAGTATTCCAAATATTACATCCTGCGTTATTCCAGGAATAATATATATTAACATTGGGTTCGACTATTTATTAATATTCATACGAAACTTGATTATTATCTGTAAGGTCTAAAACCTTAGTTTCACGTGAAATAAGGTATTTAGAAGAGTAATCGTTAGATTGATATAATTGTAGTAAAAAGATGATATATTATTAGATGAAACATCTAGAGGTTCATGCCATAGGTGAGGGGTTATAAGCCCTTCACCTAGAGCGTATCATTCTGGAATACCTCTTCTAGACTGCTCTACGCATTGCCGTCGGTTTGGAATACCTATTCAAGACAGTTGCATGTATAATGCACTTTGCGTCTTGCAAGAGTGCAGCTTGTAGCGTGATACGTTACCGTGCACTCTGTAGGAGTGTACCCTATAATACAGTGCACTACTATTTGGCTTATGTATACTATTTATAAGGGTATATAGTAGTATCCACACAGTCAATCTTTTCATTTTTTCTTATGTAACGCCTTGTAAAAATAGTGTGGTTGTAAATATTCAAATTAGAAGTTTTCATAGTAATAGTATTGTTGCCGTATTAATTTGCAAAAAGGTTTAAATTAGTAGTTTATGTAGTAACAGTATTTCTATAATATTAATTGTAAAAGATCCAAATCAGCAGTTCCCGCAGTAATAGTATTGTTGTCGTATTAATTGTAAAAGGTCCAAATTAGCAAATTTGGCTGGGATTAATAAGGTTTGGCCGCGGTAGTAATTGTAATTCGACTCTAGTTAGTATAGCCAAATAGTGGCGACATGTTTAGTGATAGCGCATTTCGTGATTTCTGACAAGGGTAATTACATAAGTATGTGTTAGGTTAGTATAAAAAGATGTATCGTTATCGATTTGGGTAAAAATTCTTCTTTTCTATTAAAGGTACGTAATCCTAACTAAAGTAAATCCATATGCCAATTTAACTTTTATTTTATTTCATTAAACCAAGTCTCTTTAATGTGTAGGTTACTTAGCCAATACATATATACTGACATATTTTTCGAATCGATACCGCGTAAAAATAGAACGGTAAGGCTCTATTTGACGCGTGAACGCCGACGCGCCGCCGCTGCCGCAACCTCCGTCACTACCAGCAACCCGCTATCATCTGGCATAATATCCTTTATAGCCACCACCTCGCCAGTTACCGCCATATCACTACCCGCCGCCGCCACCTCTTTTTCTTTACCGGATTCGCCTGCCCCTATCGCCACCGCCTCTCCCTTTCCTGCTGCCGCCGCCACCCCTTCCTCCCCTCCCTTTTCCTTTCCCTTTCTCAGATTTCAGTGGAGGAGTAATGGGCTCCTAAAGTTATAAACCTTACCATTTCTTTACGATTAAAGACACTATTACTCATAAAGGCCCCTTCAAGCCGTAAGCATAGCTTGTCAGAACTACGCTAGGGTACGTATATCCTAAGTTTACCCGTTCGTAAACCTTTAACCACCTTTTTGAAAAATAAAAAAATACGAAACCGATTTATTCTGTCGCCTCGAATTTCGTATCGCCAGGGTATGCTACGAGGCCTTTTTAAAGCGTAAAGCGTTGAAACGGCGTACCCGGATTTGTAACTCCGGGCCGTTAATAAATACGCTTTACATATCGTATATTGCGTCTACGGCTGCTTACAAGTTTGTTGGCGATTACTACGAAAACGGGAGTCGTTCGGCCTATTGTTACCGTTACGAACGGATTGGCAACTCGTACGCCTCTATTCTAGTAGTCTTAAGGCTATAGGACGAGGCCGTACTACGCGTTCGCTAGCTCCCTAATAATTTTTAACCGAATTTTAAAAATTTCGTTCAATGGAAATACACCGTTCGAGGCATTTCGAAAAATAATCGCGGTCGCTAATAACTAAAACAAACCGATACTAATTAGTAATAGGCGTTAACCGGCGGTTTAGGGAGTCGGCGACCGCTGTTACCGCCTCGAAACGGAGCTTACGTATATATTATGCAGGCGAATTTAACGACGTTATCGTAAATCGCCGTAAAAAGGATAATCCCCCCCTTACGCCTTTACCTAAGGGTACTTCTCGTAAAGCTTAGGGCCACATCCTCGCTAGCGCTAATAAAGTCGATAGCGGTAATAGCGGTGGTGCCAATACAAAAGAGGAAAGCAACGGGGAGAATGGTAGGGACGTGACGGCGTCGTCCTCTTCCTTTAGCAGTGGATAGATACCCCTTGGGATAGGCCGGTGTACCCGGTTTTAATATAGTAGGTTATATAATAATCTTATAACTTTTAACAAAATAACTGTTTATAAGGAACTCTAAATATATAAAATGAAAAAAGTAATATGTTAAATATAGGTATAATATCGTAAATTAAAATAAAGGTAAAATCGGGGATCGGCGTGAATGGTAAAATAATAAAAATGAGAAATTCTATCAGGTCGAGGCGTATAAAACAAAGTGTAATAAAATATTGGGAGCGGTACAAAATAATAGGGTAAAATAGAGAAAAAATCGGGGATTGACGCGAATAATATAGTACAGGCTGATCCAAGTTGACAAAAAGTGGTATAATAGCTTATTAGGGTCGCAAAACCTTTTAGCAACCCTAACAAACAGTATACTTGTCGATATAAGTATTTTTAATGTTCTGTTCGGTGTAGCTTTGGTTAACATATTTGCTAGATTGAATTTTCTTTTGATCTACTTTATCTCTTCGATTTCACATCGTTTATATAACTCGTGTAAGGCTATAATATCGATTATCAAACGTTTTTCGTTCGTAGTACCTAATTTAATACGGTAATTATAAAGCGAGAAAAAATTAATATATATCATTAAAGGTATAGAGCGTAAATTAAGGTTAAAAATAATTATCTGGGCCTTTATCGCTATAGTAATGTCCGAATAGAAGCCTCCAACCATATTATAAATCTCGGAAGCCAAGAAGCCCCTCATAACTCTTTTACACTTAGTAAAGCTTTAATAAATAATATTTTCACAGAGTGTAAAGTCGTTTCGAACCAGTATTTCGTTACCGAAAACTAGGACGAAGTTTATTTACGAATTACAATCGGAGTTATTAGCAAAGAAACCGTTAGTAAAATCAAATAACTTTACAATATGTATATCCAGCGACACAAATTGCAAACCACACTTTAAATTGCGTATTTGCCACAGAAGGAGCTTATTAAACGCCTTGTATATATCGTCTATCGAAGCGGTTTAACATTATGCGGCGACCAAAAGGTTAAATGCCGTCTTTGATTATATTATAAAAGCAAGCTAAGCGCCACGTACAAGTTAGCATTTGTATTAATCGGCCCGTTTCACACTATCTAAAACGATAAGAGTAACTTTATTTAATTACCCCTTTTATGTAAAGATTGAAACGCCGTTCTAGAGAGTGATAATAGTGTTATTAAAATTGATTATATGGTCTTCCGTTAGTTACGTTTTGGGTTTCGCTTTTAAGCCGGTCTTCAGAAATTTTCTTCCTTCAAATACGGAAAACGAGGCGTTATATAAGATTAAACTGTCGTTGGTTTATATACTCGTTAGTAAAAAGCCTTTCGAGCGGATTATTAATACCAATAAATACGGTTTGAAGATTAGGTTGATTATTTTAAGCCGTTTTTCATAACAACTTTAATAAGTGTTATACTAGTAAATACCGGCTTTAACTGAACCGTAAAGTGGTTTTATAATACATAAAATCGTTGTAGACGGGTAATGTCGTCCGAGGTTTTTTGGTATATCGGCGTAAATTTTGCGTTTAAGTTGCTCTTTAAATTGTGTATATGCTTGTATTATATATTGAAGTTCGACATATAGGTTATATAGTATATTAAAGGAGGTTGCTAGTGTAAAAATCAGGCGATGATTGGATCGTTGAAACGTGGAAGATTAAGTTATAATGTCTTTTTTACCTTCGTCGTTGTATCCCTTAACAACTAGGCGGGTCTTTTCGTAAGGTTTTCTGGTTTTATTTTTAACTTCGTAAACGAGAAGGGTAGGAAAAATCCTATAAATTCCGTAAATAGCCAGATCGAAACATTTCAAACGAAATACGCTTTATTCGATTAAGGCTAAGATTTTTATTCGGGTAGATTATCTGAATAGGGTACCTGGGGTGGTAATAATACCATCGTTACAGAGCTTTAGGTTAAGCTCGAGGTTTGCCATCTCCTTTTATGTAGTAAAAGAGTATGTGGCAAATTTCCTAGGGCGTTTTTTACTTTTCGAGTCGAGAAGGCGTCCTTAGCGGCGAGTTTTTGGTAAGGTTGGTATAAATAAGCCGCTTTTTTTGGAGAGGTCGGGCTGGAATCGTATTTCGGAGGTGGGTTTGGAGTTGAAATCGGGTTAAATTCGTCGTTCGGGGGGGTGTTTCGTTAACGGTCTTATTCGTTTTACGATTCCGGGCTGTTTTTTTTTTACCTCTCTTTTGTATTCGTATATAATTGTTCAATGGAACGAATTTAAACTGTTTGGTAAACGAATAAACATATTATAGCCTTTAAACCCATTAATTCTTCAAAGGCCAATCCATCCATTCTTCGTTTTCTAAACTAAAACTTTAAATTACAATAGTAAATTTGAAACCCCAGCTTTACGTAGATCATTCCTTATAGTTAACGCTTTAGATACGTCGTTTTTCGCCTGTAAAAAGCGCAATACCGCTATAGCCTTCTCCACAACATTAGCCCTTTATATTATGAACGGTAATAATATAAAGTCTATGTGGATCCTTGGGTAAGTACTAAAAACAAGGAGCGTGGGGATAAGTCTACTTGGGATAGAGGTGTTATTAACAGAGTTAAACGCTATTTAAAGGATGGATTTCTTAAAACTGTTACCTTTTAAATCCTTAGAAATTACCGTATACCTTTTTTAAGTAGTCTGTAGTATCTCTTACATTTTCTAATACCCTAAGGGGCTTTTACTAAGATTTATTAATATTTGTTACCGGTTATCCGAGCTCTAGTACGCTATTCGTTAAAGTCGAAGGCCGTATTAGCGTCGTATATAATCCAATTGAAGGACCTTAAGTAAACGTTGAACTAAAAGTTAACTAAAGAGTTTTAATAGTTTGTAATAAAAGCGTTTTGTAAAAATGTAGCGGCCTAAAATGATGTTATCACGTCGATGGCATAAAGAACCGGTTGGCTGTTTAAATAAAAAACATTAACAATCACTTTGTAATTAAAGTACATATCGTTTCAAAGGCGGAATTTAAACCGTTGTAAGGCCTGTAAGTATAGCTGGAACTTATAACAAAACTTTTCGATAATTTCAAGTATGTCCTTCTTTATATTCGTATAGCCTACAGCGTAAAGAAGATGTAAAAGGCGTTTTACAACCGGGTATTCAAATTGTCGGTGTAAAATCTGTAATTTCTATTAAGTTAAGTAAAGAGTCTTAATTATACGTACCTCCAGGAAAAGCCACAAATAGCTGAACTTAAGCTGAAGAGGTACGGATATACTATTTAAGGCGCGAATAAGTTGGTTAATCGTATTTCGGACTTTAATTTCGAATTTATTTACATGAGGTAATAAAAGCAGAAATAGTGTTTTCAAATTTATTACGTAAAATTTAACCGGTTCGAAACGCATATTTACAACGACCGTTCCAAGCAATAACTTTTGGCCTTTATTAAATAAAACCTTTCGGTATTTTTCTATTTAGTTTAGTTGAAACTTCGGGAATTTTACCATGAAAGTGTCGAATTGCCGTTTTCCGGCCGTTAAGATTTCTGCTGCATTAGTATTAGGTATAATGCCTTGGAACCTATTTTCGTATTTGTTATAAAGCGTAAATTGTAAACTATATAGGTATCTAACACTTAGTTTACGTAATTTAGGCTTATTATATACATAAAGAAGGTGTCCTATTAATCGGCGGAAATACGTTGGACGGTTTCATTTTTTTAGGCTAATAGATAGGTATTATTACTCTTAGGGTCGTTTTTTCCAGATGTGTTTTCGTAAGGGTAAGTGTTCAATCCGTAATGTATATTGTAAAATTGGCTTTTATCCGAATTTGCTCGTAAACTGAGTGGTTTATAGATTAGCAGCCGACTTTACCGCATATGATACACCACTTTTACAAATCTGCGGGGCTTCGTGTATCTTTTCGCAAGTATTATTATAGTCTCTGTATATTTTACCCATTTTTAAACGATCGTTTCTGTCCGTTATTGCTAGGGTTCCCTTTTTAATAACTGTACTTTAGGCGTTCGTTCTACTTTGGGTAAACTTTGAATCTTCGATCTAAAACGTGGTAAATAGTTTTGGCGATGTTTTCTTTGGTGATTTAGCCTTCGACTTTGATTTCATTAGCCATATATTCTGATTGGAGGCTCGCCTGTCGGCGTATAAAAGTCTTGAAGAATGTTGTAATGATTATATAAAAGGCTTCTGGGTCCTTTTCCGGTTTAAAAAGTATAAGGTAAAAATTCAAGTTCCCACGGTAAGCTTTTATAACTATTTATATAAATAATTTATTACATTTATATCCAGGCTTAAAAGCTACGTAAAATTTCTGAAACTTAGCTAATAAGGCGGTAAAAATCTCCTATAGGTTTTTACCTGCGTGTTTTGATTAAATTTTGACAGATTTTTATGTTATATCGGTTCAGTCATTATCATAAAGTTCGTAGTTAGTCTTTATATCGAAATGATATTTCAAGCGGTTGTAATACTTCGTAAATGTATTTACCTATATAAGGTAATATATATAATACTACTTAACTTACCTGAAAAGTATACCGGGTAAAATAATATAAAATTAAAATGGTTTAATATCTAATTTCTTACATATATTAAATTCAACGCGTATTTTATTATTGAGTACGTCGTACGGCTTGCAGTTATAATTATTATCCCTATTCCAAAGCCTAATAAAGTTGGTTAACTTTGTAAGTTCTTTTTTACTAGTGGGAAAGAGATGCGGTAGAAGATTACTGTAAGAGTCGTAGTTAGCGGGTATTAGTCCGTAGGGTACGTATTAGCGTTTTACGCCGTTAGTCGTTTCCTAAAACGGGTTTTTTTGTATTTCGGCCGATCGTCGTTTTTTGGAGCGGGTTATTCTCTGTGTTTTGGCCAATCCCATTATAGCTGAATGGGTTATTTCCAATATTCGGGAAGTAATTTGTTGTTTGGTTTTTTTTTACAATGTATGCCGGTATAAGAGTGTATTGTATCTATGCGGTGGATAAGGATTATGGTTATTTTTTTCCCTCGAAGCCTTTATTCATAACTTAGGCTATAGGCATAGGACTAAGCCGTTTTACGCCCCATCCCCACCGTTTTATTAATTATCTTTTATATTCCACTAGGTAATATCCTCTTATAAATTCCGTTTAATACAAGTCTTTATCCTTTCAGTTTGGTAAGTCGGTAAGTTACTTTATTTCTAATAGGGCTTTTGTAAGGCGACCATTTCTACCCTTTAGAGTATTAATACCTCTAATTTTTAGTTGGATCCGTAAATCTTTGGCAATAGTGGGATTTACTATTTGCCATATGTTTAACGTCTAGTTGGAATTTTTTTTATAAAAATTATCCAACAAATCAGTTGATTGGGATTTTTCCTACCAATTACGGAACATAACGGTTAAAATATATATGTTTGATATATAGGGTTTTAACCCCTCGACTGGTGTATCGATAATGTTATCCTACAAACCTAAATCGATTTTGTATATTATAGCCTTCCTGATTCGTATATATTTAACCAAAAAGTCGAAGTAAACGTTAGCTTCCTTTAGTCTTATTAGTTTTGGATCCACAGTTATAGATTTTTTTCTGCGGTTAGGTAATATATTATAATGGCGTAAGTTAGTGATTTCGCGTCTTAGTTAGTTTATTAAATGCGTTTAAATTTCAAAGTTTAAGGTGATTAGTTTCATAAACAGCAAATAAAAAGTAACCAAAATAATTGAAGTGGTCGTAATAGGGTTTACTAGCGCTTACTAATACAAATTAATTTCAAATGATACATAAATAAGGCGTAACTATAAACTAGTCAAGCGTATTAAATTGGTTTTATTAACGTCTGGTAACGTTACGTTAGCCAAATAGCTAGTAAAACTTTAACGTCGCAAAAACCAAATTTAAAACACGTAAATCGAACGTAGGAAAACTTAAAATAAATAGGGTGGATGTAATAAAGTGGGTAGGGTAAAGGGAATGTAATTGTATAATCCAGTATTTAGTAATCGGTTAGGATTAGCGTATCGAAGCCGCTTTTGGTCGAGTAAGCGGTTTAGTTACTTTATATGTAACCTCTTTTTCTAAAGCGATCAGTTTGGATAGCGTGTTTGTAACCGTTTTAAAATTAAGAAAGTGGTTTGGATTCTTTGTTCATAATCGCTCTTGTGTTCCGCAAATAGTATGAATCGTTGAAAATTGGATAGGTCTTAATTAAGGGTTCCAAAACTTAGTGGTTTTGACTTACGTGGCCTAATGCGTGATAAGACGCTCTCCAAAAAGTGCCCGGGTACGTTAAAACGCCAAATAAGGGTTAATGGTATCGTAACAGAGATTTTAGTAAATAGAATGCTAAAAAAGGGTTAATGGTATCGTATTAAAGTTATCCTTCTTAAAGTTACTCACTTTTTACAATCTTTATACACGTTAGCATATAATTTTTGTAAAAACGAAATGTCAAGATACAAATAGTTGGGACTGTTATAACATCCCGTTATAAGTATTTAACTTATATTGATTTTTCATTTTTAGGCTATTTATAATCGACCGGGTCGGCTACTAATAAGTATCGGTAACGCCTAAAACCCTAGTTTCATGTAACATAAGATATTTAGAAGATTAATCGTTAGATTGGTATAGTTGTAGTAAAAAGATAATATATTATCAAAAGAGCATCTAGAGGTATACGTCATAGGTTAGGGTATATAAACTCTTTACCTAAAGCGTATTACTCTGGAATACCTCTTCTAGACCGCTCCACGCATTGTCGTCGGTCTGGAATATGTATTCCAAACCGCTGTATGCATGATGCACTTTGCGTCTTGTAAGAGTATAGCCTGCAGCGTGACACGTTACCGTGAACTCTTCAGGAGTACTCCATGCAATACAGTGCACTGCTACTTGGCCTATGTATACTATCTATGAGGGTATATAGCAATATCCGCAGTTATTTAGGGAATACGCGTATTTTGCCGTAACTATAATATCGCACTGAAATTTCGAATATATAATAGTTAAATTTACTTTATTTTTAACAATTATACTAAAACCTCGTTTATAATATAATAATAATTATAATTAACACCGATTTAAGTATTTAAAAAGTATGTCATATAAAAAAGTATAGGATTAAAAAAATTCCTTTTTTATACATATTTTAATTAAATTAAACTTCTTTTTACTCGATTTTATAATTACGCCGTGAACGTGATACAACCCCTAAACGAAACTTTAACTAAAAATTAGACTTCTCACATCACTATTAATAGGGAATCTTCATTTACCTTTTCGATTTAGGTCGTATATACCTACGTAAAAGGTAATACCAGCGGAGTTTATAACTATGTTAGTAATAGTTCATCGAGATATAACGTACGTAACGCCTCGTAACGAGCTTAAATTAACTTTACTTTACCGTTACCTATGTCACTTGATGTTTTTGGTTTGAAACGTGTATCGAACGGGTTTATTAAGACAATTCACCTTGATATCGAAATAACTAACCGCGATTACCACAACTTTTTAACGAAAATACCTAAAGGTTATAGACCCCCGTTATAATTATATTTCTATCCAGTTATTAAACTAATACGGGTCCCGTTAAGTAACGATTAAAACGTCGTTTTAAGTTTAAAAACTTTAATTCGTTGGCAAGCTTACGGTATTTCTTTAGGGTTATGATATAGTCCACCTAGCTAACGCTTATCGTAATAGATTTATTACGGATACGTAACGATACGCAGAAACATAAATAATTATACTTTACGGCTGAAATTTAATCCAATCCGCCTACTCAAACCAAAAATATCTCGAACCTAATAGCGAATAATACCCATAGATTTTTGTTGTTCATAATTAATCCCTTTAATTCGACTAATATTCTATTCACGCAATAAAAATCTCTAAAAACAACCTTAATATAATCAAAAAACTTGCCTATATTATGTATGATTTTGTATCTACCGGCTTCGTAATACGTTATAATCGTTTGATTTACCGTGACCGTATAATAACTTTGTACGTAAAAACACGTATACCGACATTTATTAATTTACATTTAATTCGATTTTAATATAAATTCGATCTTTTGGCGCGTCGCCGCCTACGTAAAAGCTAACCCGTCGAATTACAGTTAGTTGTATCGTTTTCACCTACTTTATATCGGTGGAAAACCAATATGAATCGCGGTTAATTCGGCTTCGAATTATAAAATTTCAGTTTCGATTTTAGCGAAATTAAACGTAAGGTTAAAAGTTAAAATAGATCAACTCGGTTATTATAATTATTTTATGGTAAAATAAATATGGTTGACGGTATTTTATAAACGAAAAATATCGGTTTAGGTCGGCTCTGAAGGGGTAAATAGTATATTTATAAAGTTAAACGACTAGGTATTCGTTAAAAACTTATTCTTTCCAATAAAGTTAGAGTATAGTATAAAATTTATAACGTTTATTATTAATTTATTTATTATAAGTAATATTAATTCGAAAATATAAAAAAAACCTTAATAGTATATTATAATTTGACCTACCATAATAAGTTAAGTATGTATCAAATGAAGTTTACTATCAAGGTATAACAAAAAAATAAAAGAGGTTACCGTAGCCTATCGTACAGAACCTATGGGTATGGCCAGTTCCCAGCCCATTACATGCCCTTATACGTACCGTGCATAGACCACGCTTGATTCGCGCCCGGATCGAGCCCGGACCGAGTACTGCCTATCCCGTTACTTATACAGTCACGTAACCTATGGATTCAATGGCCAATGGCTTGAGTCCATAACAGACGTTATCGCTTATCTTTATAAAAAGGGTAAGGACTCCTTGCGACCTCTACCTAAAATCATGTAACCTAAACTTCGGGGTCTTTCCTTTAGCGACGTTGATAACAGTGTCGATAACGGTAATAGCGATGGCTCAAATAACAAAGGCGACGGTAACAGCGATTAAAAGGGAAAAACGAAAACGAAAATAACGACAACAATGATGTGGCTTCTCTTTCTCCTTCCTCTTTCGGTATAAACTAATTACCTGTTTTTTGTTTTTTTTCCGGTTCGTCCGGGTTAAGTATAATTCTATATACATTAATAAAATAGGTTTTTAGAAATCGTAATGTGAATAATATATTCTAAGGTAAATAATGAAAACAAAACACAATAATATATTCAAAGCGATATGAATGGTAAATCCAAATAGTAACAAAATGTTGGGAGCGGTATAAATTGATAAAAGATAAAGCAAAGTATTAAGTATAATATATAAAATATTTTATTAAGATAAAGTCGTCAAAGTTTTCAGTAACGCTAACAAAAAAAGTATTTGTTAATACAAACATTTTCAATATGCTATTCGGAGTGCTCTTAGTTATTATATTTTTTAAGTTCAGCTTTCCGTGAGTTCACTTCATTTCCATAATCTCGAGGCTTTCGTATGATTCTCTTAAAGTTATAATATCGATTATAAAGTGCTTCTTATTCGCGGTGCCAAATTTGATAGAGTATTCCTAGAGGGAAAAAGAGTTAGTATAGATTACTAAATAGAGGCGTTTTATACTAAGGTTTAAAATAATCATTCGAGTCGTTATTGTTATAGTATTTCCGAAGTCGAATATTTTAACTATATCGTAAATTTCCGAAATTAAAACATTTCCAGTAACCCGTATATACTTAGTTAAGATTTAATGAATAATATTCTTATTATGAATAAATCTGTTTCGAGCCGATATTCAGTTATTAAAATAAAAATGAATTCCATTTATAAGTTGTAATCAATATCATTCGCGAAATATTCGTTAATGAAAACCAAAAGTTTTATTATATATATATTGAATGGTATAAATTGTAAGCTGCGTTTCGAATTGTTTATCTACCACATAAGGCGTTTATTCCATGCTTTATATATATTATCTGAAAGATAGTTTCAATATTATACAATGATAGAAAAATCAAACGCCGCCTTTATCTATATTACCAATACGACCTAAAATCTATATACACGATAATATTTGTATTCATTAGCTCGTTTTATATTGGTTAGATCAATAAGGGTGGTTTTATTTAAATACCCCTTTTGTATGAAGTTTAGAATGTCGTTACTGAACGTAATTATTACGCCATTAAAATTCAATATACGGTCCTACGTTAAGTACACTTTGAGCTTCGCTTTTAAGCTGGTCTTTAGGAATTTTCTCTGTTTTGTAAAGAAAAACAACGTATTATATAATGTTAGTATCTCATACGTTTACATTTTAGTAAGTAAATTCTTTTAAAAAAACGTAATATTAAAACTAATAAACATGGGTCGAAAGTCGAGTTAGTTATTTTAAACCGCTATTTATAATGATTTTAACAAGTATTATGTTAATACAACCTAAATTTAATAAATCCGTAAAGAGATTTTAGAGAATGGAAAATTGTTTCTGGTAAATAATATTTCCGAAGCTTCATAGGTATATAGGCATAAATAGATCGTTTAAAATTCTCCTCCAATCATTTATAAGGTTATATAGTATTACAAAGCTTAATATAAAAGCTATTTGGTGTAGGTAAAAAAAGAAGCAACTGCTAAAATTAAATGATAGCTTAACTGTTGTAAAGTAGGTGATTAATTTTTAATATGATTTTTACCGACGTTATTGCACCCTTTAATGATCACTCGACGTTTCATAGGGGTTACTGGTTTTGTCTTTTACCTTGTAAACTAAACGGATAGAATTCTTTTTGTAAACGTCGTAAATTATTAGATTTAACCTTTTAAAGTAAAAGACGTTTTATCCAATTCAATTGGTAATTTTCTTTTCAGTTAATTGTTCAAAAGGGGTATTTAGGGCGGTAATAATAACCTTGAGGCGAATTTTTACATTTAACCTACGGTTCGCTGTTTCCTCTTAAGTAACGAAGAAATTCGTAATAAAGGTTTTAAAACGTCCTTTATTTCTCGAGTTAAGTGAACGCTTTCGGCGACACTATGTTGGTTTTATTAGTTCACGTAGACCGGTTTCTTAAAAAGGTAAAGGTTATAAAGGTATATTTAGGAGGTGTATGGGTTTCGTAGGAGGTTTGTATTCGTCGTTATAGAAGTAGATTCGTTAGTATTACTTTTTAGATTACGTTTTGAGGATCTTATTGTTTATTTTTTACTTTTTGTATTTTCATATTATCGTTCATAGAAATAAACTCGTGTTATTTGATGGGTTTATAAGTATATCACGGCTTTAAACCCGTAGATTTTCCAAGGTCTAGTCTATCTATCCTTTGTTTTCCAAACTATGACTTTAAACTATAATAGTAAGTCTAAAACGCTAGTTTTACGTGGGCCGTTTTTTATGGATAATATTTTTAAAACATTATTCCTA
This sequence comes from Anisogramma anomala, assembly GCA_038502455.1. Classification (NCBI taxonomy): domain Eukaryota; kingdom Fungi; phylum Ascomycota; class Sordariomycetes; order Diaporthales; family Gnomoniaceae; genus Anisogramma; species Anisogramma anomala. The sequence goes on along the minus strand of JASMMZ010000016.1, from coordinate 2,722,486 downwards.
TCTTGTAAAAAACTTAATACTATTATATCTTTCATTATAGTATTCGCTTTTCATACTGTAGATTGTAATACCATTCAATCTATATAAAATTTAGGGTAAATACCAAAAATGAGGAGTGTTAGGATTATCTTACTCGGGCCAAAAGTGTCATTAACGGCGTTTACCGCCATTTCTAAGATGGACTCTTTAAAACTAGAACCTTTTGGCTTTTTAAGTAGTATTGTATACGTTCTTTCAAACGGTCTATAATACCGAGTGTATTTTTCAATACCTTATAGTAATTTTACCGGTATTCATTTACAATTATGATCGGTAATTTCAACCTTAATAAGTTATTTGGGAGAATCGAAAACTAGACTTGTATCGTGAGAAAGTCAGTCCAAAGGTTCTAAATAGACGTTCGACCAGAAGTTTACCAGAGTATTTCAGTAATCCGTGGTGAAAATGTTCTATATACGTTTCACGATTTGAAATAATGTTATTACGTTAACAATGTATATTATTAACTAGCCGTTAAGGTATATTATATTCATTATAACCTTGTAGTTAAATTTTCCGTTATTTGAAAAACGGAATTCAAACCGCTGTAAGGCTTACAAATTCGAATAGAATGTGTGGTAAGGCTTTTCGATAACTTTTAATACTTTTTTCCACTATATTTGTATGTCATATTACGTGACGTAGTTGTATAAGGTTTTCCATAATCGGGTATCTAAATCGATTGTATAATATTTTTAACTTTAATTACTTTAAGTAAACGGCTTTAATTATACGCGTTTCTGAAGAAAACTATAAGTATCAAAATTTAAAACAGAGCGATATATATATGCTATTCGAAACACGAATGAGTTGATTAGTCGTATTTGAAACTTTAATTCCGTCTTTATTTATATTGATCAACGATGACAAAAATAAAGTTTTAAAATTAATTCTATAAAATTGAATGGGTTTGAAATATATGCTTATAATGATTATATTAATTAAAACTTCCCGGTATTCTTTAGTTTAGTAGAGTTTAAACTTGGGAAATCTCGTCACGAAAACGTTGAATTGTTGTTTTCCAGCGGTTAAGATTTTTATTACACCGGTATTTAGCGTAATACCTTAAATCGGTTACTGTATCTGTTAGAAAGTGTGCATTACGATGTTATATAGGCGTTTAACACTCCGACTTCATAATTTAAGCCTGCGATATAGTAAAAGAAGTCATCTGTAAGTCTGCAAATACTCGTTACTTTGTTTCTTGATCTTAAGCTATTAAGTAAGTACTATCTTCCTTTTTTTTTTTTTAAGGTGTATTCGTAAAGATAAGCGTTAAACTCTTTCTTTACGCTTTTGTAATCGGTTACATACGTTGTAAAATTAGCTTACATCGGGTTTTCGGGTGGGTAAACGACTTGAAATTAGCGTTTAGTTCGAATTTTCTCGTCTACAAAATAATTGATTGATTAATAACCAACATTATTATATGTAATGTATTGTTTCTAAAAACCTAAAAAGTTTCATGTACTCTTCTGTAAGTATTATGGTATACATGATAAGTTTCGCGCTAAATTATAGGGTTATCTTTATTAATAACTACGTTATATTCAGCTTGTATGGTTTCTTCCTTGGTATTTTTTGGTTCTCAACCATATTCAAGGTGTTTAATTTCTTTCAGATGTACTTCAAACCGTCGTTTTAAAACGTAATAAATTATTTCGATGAAGTTGATTGGAGTGATTTAACCTTCAACTTTAGTCCTTTCGACTACAAGTATTAATTTAAAACTTATTCAATAATGTACTAAGGTTTTGAACAATATTTAAAAATTCGTACAAAGAGCCTTCAAGTCTTTTTCTGATTTTAATAGCATAAGGTTCAAATTTGGGTTTTCTCGGCACTCTTTTATAGCTATTTAAATAAATAGTTTGTCTCCCTCTTATTTTAGTTTAAGGATCGCCTGGTATTTCCGGAACTTTGTTAATAGGGTGATAAACACCTTTTATAGGGTTTTATTAACATTTTACGCTAAATTTCACGGAAATCCAAATAATACCTGTTTAATCCTTATCGTAAAATTCGTGATTCATTTCCGTATTAAAGCGTATTTTCAAACGATTATTACTCTGCTTAAATATATTCATTTACGTAAAAAGGTATATATATCACTTTTTGGGTTACCAAATTATTATAGAAGGTAAAATCGTATAAAATTGTAATAGTTTAATATTTATCTCTTTCCAAATATTTAATATTACTCGGATTTTATTATCGAAAAAGTTGTATGGTTTACCACTAGAGTTTTCGTCCTTATGTTATGACTTAGAGAAGTGGGTAAATTTCGTAGAAATTCTTTTATTAGTAGAAAATCAATGTGGCGGAAGGTTGTTATCAGGGTTATAATCAGTAGGTATTAATACATGAGGCTCGTATTATCGTTTTATGCCACTTATTTCATCATAGGGAATGTTGTTTTCATTATCTGAGCCGCTTTTATTGCGGCTGAAAGGGGCGTTAATTGTATTCGTGGAGTATTTTAATTTCTATTTCCTTGACAGTATGCGTATTAGGGTGGGTATATATCGTACCCGTGTAGCTAAAAATATCCGTAGTTGTTTCTACTCTTTCACGAACTCCGTATAATTTATCTATTACGCGGAAATTTCCTCGGAATATCCTATACTTTATATACGTATAGTTTCTTTACACTATTGTTTCATATGTATCTTCTTTACAATATATTTTTTATATTCCCTTATATAGAATCTTTTTATGAAGTCCGTTCATTATAATTTTTTGTCGTTCTTGTCTAACAAATTGTTAATCCGAGCTATATTAAATAAGATTTTCGTAAAGCAGCCGTTGCTAACTTTTAAAGTATTCATTCCTCCACAGTTTAGAGGTAGCGATGGTATCGTTATCGAAAACACCAAGAAATTTTTATTAATACTTCTTAAAGACGTTAAGATCGACTATCAGAAGTCTTAAAGTTCGGCAAGTTGGCAAACGGCTAAGTTAGTACTACTGCGGGTGCTATTATTGCAAAAAAAGACGAAGTCCTTACACCAAACAACTTTCAACCTTCGCTCTCTACCACTAACAATAACCTTTGACCTTACCCTTTACACCAAACCTTTGCTATACTTTACTATTTTCACTTTCTACGCCACTTTAATCGTCAAGTTCGATTCTCTAAGCGAAAACACAAAGTTACGCTAAAAAAGCCACGTTACGCAACCTTAACCCAAGCCACCAAGTCACTAAGTCACCAAGTTCCCACGCGACTTTATGCTAAAAACACCAAGTCTCTACGCTCAGGATTACCAAGTCTCTTTCTCTATGCGTCCTACATGCCCCCCATAATCCAAACCATTAAAATGGCTTTAAATCAGGTATTTACAGAGAAAGTTAATGCCTTAGAATCAGTTTTTACCAAATTTTATAATTACAATCTCTGGGGATACAAAGTCGATAAGAAATTAACCGAAAAACACCTAACTAACTTCGTCGGTTATTTCATTTCAAAATATGACGGTGGTGAAGATCTTGACCGCGTTTTCCGTAAGTATCGCAAATTCTTCGACGACTAGACTATTAATATATGAAAGGAAATTCAAAAAACCATTAAGTCCAAACTAAAGGCTAAACTTAAACGCTTAGGGATTTACGTGCTAAAAGAAAACCCTATTAAACTGGCAAAAACCTTCTTCGAGTTAACTCAACTTGAAAAACGTCCCTAAAACCCTAATCCCCAAAACCCATAAGGAAAAAGAAAAGGAGTTAAGGGACTTCAACGTCCATATACACGTTTGAGGGGACCTTTACTTCACCCTTAACTAAGTTAAGCCTCTTTACGCACTAACGATAAGGAACCTGTTAGCCTATTCGGCAGTCTAACACCACTACGTAACAGCGCGGAATACGCCTTTAACAGTGGCAAGGCACGTAAATCGGTGGCCGCCAACGCGGCTAAAAGTATTAACGTCGACACCTTACATAAGTTAATTAAACAAGATCGTCAGGCCTCCCAAAACCTTGAAATATACATCGTCCCTTAGCAATTCAATCGCTAAACCCCCTAAAAACCTTCCCCCTTCATATTTTCCTACGCGCGAAAACCTATCACAGATTCTACCATAGAACTTGACCCCTCGGTCTAAGCGACTGGAAATTACTCTTAACACCGTATTTTGGAATCTTTAAGGTTTAAACTGCTAAGAAACACTATTTAAGGCTGGGATAACTATCGTAAATTTCCCCCAAGATCTGTCAAAATGGTTAACATTAATTACAAGATGTCTAAGGATTTGGCCAAGATCTAAGAAGATGTAGAGAAGTATGAAGAGAAGCCTTACAACCTTCTCGACTTCAAAATAATACCCCTTTTAAATATTTGTAAATGGACAGAGGTTCCACCTTTAGGTTTTTACTTACTATTTCCCGGAATCCTCATAAGGTACGTTAGGGACTATTACCTAACCTTCCTTACTAAAGCTACCACGTTTCGCAAAATCTACGATAGTATAAAGGGCCACTTAGAATACAACTTCCACTTTGCTTAATATCATATAAAATAGGATATAACGCGGTGGATTATAATGATAATAAAGAAAAGAAAGGAAGAAACGCTAATGAATGTTCTTAATTAGATGTTTAATAAGCTAATATTATGTCAAAAAACAATGGAGAAAGCTTATACTAGCGAAGCCACACTTCTTGAATAGGTACAGGTAGCAATAACGGGCGTTAACGAGTTTAAATACGCCCTATAACGCTCAAATACCACTTTCGAAAGCTTCTTTAGCCAGTTGCGTTTCTTGTTTACCACTATAATAACGTATATACCCAACTCGCTTAATATGTACTCCTAAGCTGGAAACTTCCCTAACGTAGATAAAAAAGGCTTTACAGTAGTTAATTACGTCGACCGCAAGTATGGGCACCTACAACTTCTAAGGCTTAACCTATCTATTTCAACTTTAAACTAAAAGCAACAACCACGTTAACGCTAATAAAGCCAAACTTTAGGCGGACCTATTAACCTCTAACACTATCGTCGTAATAGTAGAAAGACATATTGGATTTATGGCAAGACTAACTATTAGTTAACTCGATACTCCCCTCCGAACGCAACATCCGAAAGGCAGTATACCAAATTTAATACCCCACTGCCTCCGAACATGATTACTTAGACCAAATCGTAGACTTCGAGGGTGACAAGCTAATTAATGGCACTAATACCCCCAAATAAATTAAACAATACAAAGATACTTCTTCTCATACAATTCAGTAACTAGCCGACCACGCTTTTTTATACTATTTAGACGATAAAAACCCTTACCTTCACCTTAACCAAGACCTTAACCCCTTATATATCTTTAACTTTCGTGATCGTTATGCAGACTACATGTTTTAAGGTATCATTCCAAATACAGGGATAGTAAGGTATTTAACAAAAGGTTATTTGTAGTATATGACACTATGGAGGGAAAACACTACAGCCACTGAGATTAACCGTTGCGATGCTGGCAAAGCCAAAGTTATCTTTAAACTAAGCGAATAAATGTCGTTACTAAGGATAACGGTAGTTTAAACTATTATAGGAACAATTACGTTTTACATTCATAAGTTCTCTACCCTCTTTTTATTTTTCTTAAAGGATATAAAGACCTTCGATGTTAACGTCGATGTTAACGCAAACGAATTGGTTAAAAATAGCCAAAGGTTCCCATTCGCCCTTAAGTGGAGGCACCTATGGTTTTATTTTTATAGCTCGGAAGTAGTGGTGTTAAACCTAACGGAGTTGGAAATACGTCAACTACATTAGCGCTTTAATCGTCCAGCCGTTAATAGGATATACAAAGTTATAAAATCTGTAAGACATGAAAATGTGGAATACTTTTCCCTGAAAACCATTAAAAAAACCTTGCCACTATTTCAAAACGTATGCGTAAGCCCTCAAGACATTTAAATTTATATGAAAAAACGACAAAGACTTGAATTACGAAATCTTCATTATTGTATTCTATTTAAATAACAAACCTATTCTTTATGTCGTTAACTCCGCAACCTCTTTTTGCGGGGCCAAGTTTCTAAAGTCCCTTTTGATAAAAGATACATAAGAAACACTAATGATACTATGGATTAATACGTATCTGAGCCTATCTAACGTCGTCGTCCACGATATCGAAACTAATTTTATGGCAACAGAGTTTTAGGAAAATGCTAAGATAATAGGTATTTAATATAAACAAGTGCCTATAAAAGCCTATTAAAGCATTAGAAAGGTTAAAAGGGCATACGCCTTACTTCGCCGAACGTATAATATCCTTACGATAAAAATTCAAAGTTTTACGAATTCAGAGGCACGTTTATAAATAGAAGAAAAAGACCTAAACGATATTTTAAGCCCTAACGGCTTAGTACTAACGCTACTAGTATTTGAAGTGTATCCACGTCTAACGAATAAATCTACGCCCTCAGTAAGTAATTAGAAACGTGTTACGGATTATAGCAAAGCTTTAAGAGAATTTTGAAGAAAATCGGCACGTCGCTAGATTAATAAGGCCTTTAACACCAGAAATGGCCCTATAACAATCGACGTACTTTCTTTACCGTTGTAAAGTAAAGTACTTATGTGAAGAAATCCGGGAAAATAGAAGGAACCGTATAAGATATCACGTATATCAAATTCCAAAGTGATTATTAAAATTGCTAATAGTTATGTATTCTTTCGAATTATCTAGGTTAAACCCTACATTAAGGCTACTAAAGATAAAAACCATTAAGTTAAACGACCGAATTTATACTAACCTCTTTTACCGTTGATCGATAAGCTGATAGAACGCCGCTAACGCGGACAAATTTTGAAAAAGAAGAAAATTAAAGAGAAAAAATACGTACCAAGCTGTATTTATAATACTACTTAGGTTAGCAGAAAAGAAAAGGATAACGAAGACTTAGTACTGAAACTCCGAGCGTAAAGCATTATTAAAACTTTCGGTAAACCTTTTAAAGAAAGCAATAAGATCTAAATTAATGGCATATTGATTTGAGGTTTTTTTCAATTCATATTAAACCCTAATTTTAACCTTTAAAAACAAAATATTATAATCTTTAAGTCGTGGATTATCTATAAGGTTAAGGGTAAAACCACGGGGTAGTCGTATAAAAAATCACGTCTAATTGTTTAATGATACGGTAATGAAGGTAAGAACTAGATATTTATGTAGTCATTAACAATTGGAAGGATTAACCAGCGTTTGGTGGTTAATTTAATAGTAAATTTATTAGTAAAACCTAAAGGTAAATTTACGCTAAATAGTCGTAATATAAAGTAAGCTTATATGCAGTTAATAACTGATGTACAACGAATCGTATTACTAAAATTACCACAGTAACTCCGTGTTATTTACCTTTGAGGCATAGTAATAAGATGTATTGAACTACTATACGAATTAACTAAAGCAAGCGTCTATTAGTTCTTAACCTATCAGTCGTATTTTTAATTCCGGTTAACGATAAAGTCTTCAATATACGATTCGAGTTTACTGATAATGTAAGAAAAGAACTTCGACGTAGTAGGTATATAAACTAACGATACCCTTTTCGTTGGAATAGCTAGCTTTATAACACTAAAATAACAAGCGATTAAAAACTTGAAGTTTTAAAATTGCAAGCCGGTAACGACGTTAATGGAAAACAGTTAACTTAACTTTAATGTATTGTTAATCCGCATGCTTAGTATTAATACCGGCTTTAGCTTTCGCTAAAAGAACTATGGCGCTGTTTAAGCTACAATTGACAAGAAAAACGAGGCCAGGGCTTAACGGTACTTGGAATAACGTGTTCGACGTAGTGATATTGCTAACTTATATTAACCGGAAGCCTTTTACGACCTATCTATTTCCGTATAAATAGAAAAACCAACGGATAAGAACTTTGACAGGTTAAACAAAAGACTCGAATAACAAATGCGAAACTTGAATCGCAGGATTAATATAATCCTAATCAACCTGTTAAAGGCCAAATTAATGATCTTTAAGGACGGGTCCTTTACAAATAACATCGACTTGTCTTTACAGATCGGCTTTTTGATAACCCTCGTTAATGAAGATAAACGGGAAAACTAGTTTAGTATTATTGGTAACCTAATTTACTGGACCTCCGTCAAATGTAAAAGGATTATATGAAATGTGTTGGCATCGAAAGTTTACGGTATAATGGCAAGCTTTAACGTAGGTATGATATTATAGAAAACTCTTAACATTATTATAAGGCAACTAAAAATTCTTCCTATTCCGGTAGTAATTTGTACCGACTCGAGGAGGCTTTTCGAATACCTTTCGAAGTTCGTATTTATTAGCGAAAAACTCAAGATAATAAACGTGATAGCTTTTTTTAAATCCTACGAAAGGAGGGAGATTAAGGAGTTCCGACGAATCGATGGCAAAGACAATCTTAGAGATATCATAATGAAGGAAATGTTAAATAAGGCTTTGGAAAGGTTTGTAGATAGCAATAGGCTAACTATATGTATCGAGGGCTACGTTAATAGGCCACTCGGAAAGCACAAATCACGTAATAGTGGACAGGGATATACTGGTAGACTAAAAAACTGCCAAGGGATTAATAATAGTGATCTATTTAAGTGGCACAGTTAAAGTGGCACGGTTTACGTGAAAGCTTGTAAAGGCCTATAACGAATTTTTATATATAGAAGTTAATAAACTTAGACCTAGAGTCAATGGAGAAATTGAGGTCAAATGAGGTTAATTTGTATACAATTGGGTGAAATTAAGTATAGAAGTCAATTGGAATTAACAAGGGGTACGAGGTTGCTGTTCAATATTAACCGGAAAAGATTAGTCAACTACACTAACGTACACGCACAAACTAAAAAGCCGCCAGTATTAAAATAGTATTACATACAGTACAGTACGTCAACTTTACTTATAGTAAAGTTGACTGTACTGAAAGTTATGTGTATTACTTTGTAGAGACTTACCGCATTGTGTATAAGTCGAGTACAATACGCTACACTTGACACTAGGGCACGGGCCAAGCAATTGGCTATACACATTACTATGCAGACCGGCTAGCGGTCTTCCAAACCTAGAACAATACATCTACTACTTAACTAATGAAATACTACTGTTACTTCGACTACGATTCGAATCGACAACGTTGCAACGGCTAAAACCCTACCAACAGTTATTATGTACGTATTTGTCATATAAGGGTCTAAGTTATTAACAGGAGTATCTATGACATTATCCAATAATTTTAGGCTAATATTTTACACACCGATTCTTTCAATCGCCGTATATTTAAATAAGAGGTTATATATCCATTAGCTTCATCCTGGTTCATTACTAGGAAGGTCATAATTGTAAGAGTATGATGTATACTAAAACATTTAGAAAATTGGTTTGTGCATATACCTGAAATATTGAAACGTCATAAAAGTTAATTTTAAGTGGTAATTAAAATTCGAGTACATTTGAAATTCAGTTTTTAAAAATGTTTAAGAACAGAATGGAAAATTAGAATATGCGAAATAGATAAGACGTTTAGCACTTACTAACACCAATAAAATTCAAATAAAATACAAATGATGCGTAACTAAAAGCTAGTTGGGCGTCATAAACTAGCCCTTTTAATACTTTGTAAATACTATACTACTAAAGTAACTAATAAATTTAAACGTTGTGAATAATGAATGTAAATAAGCGGTATAATATAGGGCGAATGAAAGAAGGCGAATGGGGTATTAGAAATGGAAAAAAAGATATATAAAGGTGTATATGTGGAAGTTAAGATTGTACAGGAGGTTTAATTATGTCAAACATTTCGAATACTATATTTGGCGTTTGCAAAATGTGTCGGAACGTTTTGAAATACTTTGGCGTGTGGTATATATTTAGTAAACGGTCTCAATATTGTGTTTCAGCTGCTTCCAAAGTTTGTAAGCGGTTCAGATATTGTATTTAGATTAGATAGGTTCCAACAAAGGGTTTCGAAACTTGGTGGTTTTGGCTTACGCAACCTAATACGTGATAGGATGCTTTTCAAGAAATTTCAAAATACGTTTAAAACGTTAACCGAGTAAACAGTGTTGTAATAGTGATTTCGATAGTTGGAAAACACTACCTAAGTTAATAATTTCGTGTTATATTAGTCATTTTTAAAGTTAATTTATTTTACAGTCTTCCTACATTTCCGTGCATTTTTATAAAGTATAGTGTTAAAGTACGAATAGATAAGACCTTTATAATATCCCAATATAGGTATTTGACTTAAGTTCGTATTTTTTTCCTAATCTATTTGTAGTTGACTTAGTCGGATATTAATCAGTTTCTGTAAGGTTCCATTTACCGGGTACGTTATCGTGAAGGTAATAGTAAAAGAGTTGTAGTATATATTAAAGATAAATAAAAAATTCGAAGGAAAAAGAGGTATCAGGAGAGTGCACACGTTAGTTAGAAGTTTATTAGCTTTGACCCAGGTAGTGGCACTTTAATATGTACTTTGCAAATCACTCTTCTTGGTAGTGGCACTCTACTGTGCATTTTGCCAATACCCTTTTTGGCATTGACACGCTATCATACACTCTGCAAGAATGCACCTTGCAGAGTAGCACGTTACTTTACACTTTGTAAGTTATCAACTTGTAGCGTAGACGCTTACTAATTATAGAGATATATAATAATATACAAAGTAAGTTTATACAATATTACGAAATTTAATACGAAGGTTGTAAGGGGTGTATAGGGAGGCGGTAAACGCTAAAATCAAACGATAGCTCGCCTGTTGTAAAGTAGATGATTGGGTTATAATATCTTTTTTTCCAGTGTTATCGTACCCTTTACTATAAGGCGGTTCTTTTCAAAAGACTTTTCGGTTTTATTTTTCATCTCGTAAACTCAACGGGTGGAAAAAAATCAATTAATACCGTAAATCATTAAGTTAATTTTTTTTGAAGCGAAAGACATCTTATTCAATTACGGATATCCCCTTATAAATTCATTGTTTAAAAGGGCTACCTGGGGCTATAATAATACCTTCATTACGTAGTTTTGTATTTAACTTACGGTTCGACGTTCCTTCTAAGTAATAAAAGAGTTTGAGATAAAGTCTTCAAAGCGTTTATTATTCTCTTAGTTAAGTAAATGTTCTCAACAACTTAATGACGGTTTTGCCAATGTGGATTAGACGTTTTTGTGAAATAGAGGAGGTTGTAAAGGTGTATCTGAGAGGTGTATGATTTTCGGGAGCAGTTTGGATTGGTTATTATAGGAGTGGTTTAGTTAGTGCTTTTTCTCGGATTGCATTTTTAAACAATTATCATTTACCTTTTCCTTTTTATACTTTCGTATTATCGTTCAGCGAAAGAAAAACCGTATTATTTAATAAGTTTACAAATATATCGTAGCTGTTGGAATAGCAGTCAAATGCAGTACAGTCAAGTCAACTTTACTTGCAGTAAATTTGATTGTACGTACTACAAATTGACTGCAGTTTGTGGGATTTGAATACACTGCACTGCAAGTGCAGTGCAGTAGGTGCCCACTTCAAAGTGGAGTACAGGCCAAAGCGTTTATCCATACAAATTCGTGTGCAGACCGGCTGGTGGTCTGCCAAACTTAGAACCTACGCATCTCAATCAATAATATCAATGCAGCACCAGTTTCTTCGACCACAGTAATTCGAATCAACTACGTTGCAAAGATAAAGGCCTAAAAATAGTAGCCTTTTAACCCCTAAATTTTTGGAGGCCTATTTCATTTGTGTTTCGTTTTCCAAATTAAGACTTTAAACTGTAATAATAGATTTAAAATGCCAGTTTTACATTGGTTGTATCTTGTGGCTAATATTTTTGAAACATTATTCATGGCCCGTAAAGAACGTAATATTGCTATGGTTTTCCCTATAGTATTCGCCCTTTGTACCGTAACTAGTGATAATATTAAATTTATATGAAAATTAGGGTAATTACCAAAAATAAGAAGTGTTAAAATTAATCTACTCAGGCCAAAAGTGTTATTTATGGCGTTTACCTCAATTTGTAAGATAGACTGTTTTAAATCGACACCTTTTAACTCCCTAGATAATATTCTATACGCTTTTTAAAACGTTTTGTAATACCGTTCGAATTTTCCGATGCCTTAAAGTATTTTTACCAGTATGTACCTGTAATCATTACCGGAAATTTTTACTTTGATACACTATTCGGTTAGGTGAAAAGTTATAAATTTATTGTGGATGATTTGGTTCGGTGGTTTGAAATAGATATTCGTTTAAAAATTCACCAAAGAATTTTAGCAATCTGTAATGTAAACGCTTCGCATGAATTTTGCGACTTGAAATAATATTATTACATCGACAACATATAGTATAGGCTGACCTTTAAGGTATATTATATATATAATAACTTTGTAGTTAAAGTTTACATCGTTTTGAAAGAGGAATTTAAATCTCTATAAAGTTTACTAGTACAACTGATATTCGTGGAAAAACATTTCGATAGTTTTGAGTGCTTTATTTCCTAAATTTGTATATCTTGTTATATAAAATAGCCGTAAAAGGCGCTTTAGGACCGGGTATCCAAATCGAAAGTGTGACATTTTTAATTATAACTATGTTGAGTGAACGGCTTTAAATTATACACTTTTGTAGGAAAAATTTACAAGTGTTTAAATGTAAGACGAAACGGTACGGATACTGTGAATATTACCATATATCTCTATATATTGGTAGGCCTTAGACGTTGTAATGTTGTCTATTCGATTTGTCTTCGAAGTAATAGTAGTATTACAGTAGTTAGATGGTGGATATATTGTTCTAGGTTTGGCAGACCGCTAGCCGGTCTGAATTGGAATTTGTATGTCCAAGTATTTAGCCCGTGCTCTAAAGTGAAGTGTAGCATACTGTACTCAACTTACATCCAATGCGGTAAGTCCACACAAAGCAATACACTTGCAATATGTTCAACTTTACTTACAGTAAATTTAACCTACTGCATTATATATAATACTATTCCAATACTGGCGGCTTTTTAGTTTGTGCGCGCACACCAGTATGGCTAACCAATCTTTTTCGGTTAGTGCTAAACAGCAGCCTCGTACCCCCTATCAATTCCAATTGATTTCAATACTGTATTATACCTAATTGCATTCAAATTAATCCCATTTAACCTTAATTAATCCGTTACTCCGAGATCCGAGTTTATTAACTCCTACAAAAAGTTCTTACGCCACAGATTTTTGCAAGCCTTTTACTTTAATTGTATTACCCAAACAGATCACCATTATTAATCCCTTGGCAGTCACTATTATTAATCCCCTAGCAGACTTCTAATCTGCTAGTACATCTCTGTCTACTGTCACGTGGATTTTCGGGTGGCCTCTCTACGTATCTTTCGATACGTATAGTTAGGCTGTTACTATTTACAAATATTTATATTTTTTTTTCAACGTTTTTGTTATGGAGTTAATAGGGTTGTCTTTGTCATCAATTTATCGGAACTCCTCAATCTCCCTCCCTTCGTAAGCTTTACGGAGTACTATTACATTGATTATTAGGCGCTTTTTACTGGTGGTTCCGAGCTTTAAAGGGAATTCAAAGAGGCTACTTAAGTTGGTACAAATCACTACTAGGATAAGAGGAATCCGTAGCTATTTTATAATGTGGTTAAGGATCTTATATAATACTATACCTATATTAAAGCTTGCTATTATACCGTAAACCTCCGAAGCCAACATATTTCGTATAATCCTTTTATATTTGACGGAGATTGAGTGGATTAGGTTGCCAGTAATAATATATTGGTCTTCCTATCTATCTTTATTAAAGAAAATCATTAGGAAGCCGATTTGTAAAAATAAGTCGATGTTGTTTGTAAATAACCCGTTCGTAAAGATTATCAACTTAGCCTTTAAGAAGTCGATTGGAACCATATTAATTCCGCGGTCCAGGTTCCGCATCTGCTACTCTAGCTTTTTATTTAGTCGATCAAAGTCTTTATCCGTTGGTGTTTTTACGTGTACCGTAATAGATGAATCGTAAAAGGCTTTTAGTTAATATAGAGTAGCAATATAACTACCCCGTATACGTTATTCTAAGTACCGTTAAGCCCTAGATTTATTAATCTTGTTGATTAGGGTAAAAATAACGCCTTAGCTTTTTTGACGAAAGCTTAAGCCGGTATTAACACTAAGTATACTGATTATCGATCCATTAAAGTTAAGTTAATTATTTTCCTTCAACATCGTTACCGGTTTGTAATTTTAAAACTTGGAATCCTCGATCGCTTATTATTTTAATATTATAAAATTAGCTGTTTCGACGAAAAGGGTATCGTTAATTTACATACCTACTATGCCGAAGTCCTTCTCTTATATTATTAACAAATACGGATCGTATATTAAGAACTTTATCGTTAAACGGGATTTGAAGTACGATTGGTAGGTTAAAAACTAGTGGACACCTACCTTAATTAGCCTATATAATGGTTTGACACACTTTATTATCGTTTTCGAAAGATAAATAACACGTAACTCCTACGGAAATTTTAGTAGTATAATCCTATGTAAATTCTTTATTAATTGTATATCAGCTTACGTAATATTACGGCTATTAAGTGTTAACTTGATTTTAGTTCTAGCTAACAAACTTGTTGCCAGGGTAACTATTAAATGTTAACTGATTTTCTAAATCTTTGGCGATTGTGTGAGGATCCAATCCTTACCTTTATCGCCGTATATTTAAGCGATTAATCGTTATTTTTTATAAGGCCGCCCCGTAGTTTTACCTTTAACTTCGTAAATAATCCTTGTATTTAAAATAGTAATATTTGGGGTTTTAAGGTTAAATTCGGTTTTCGGTATAAATTACATGACTTTTTGAGTTAATAAGCCGTTAATTTCGACCTTATCTCTTTTTTTAAAGGGTTTACCGAAAGTCTTAATAGTTCTTTATACCTTAAGCTTCATTACCAAGTTTTCGGTATCGTTTTTTTTTTCTGTTTACTTAAGTATTATTATATGTACGACCCGGTATATATTTTTACTTTCTAACGTTATCCTTATTATTCGGGGGTTGCCCGCGTCAGCGACGTTTTATCAGCTTATTAATAATGGGTGGTCAAGGTTCGTATTAATTCGGTTGCTTTCTTTAGGAGGATGAAAGGTTTTAATCTTTAATACACGTAATATAAGGCTTAACCTAGGTGTTTTAGAAGGATACATAGCCGTTAAAAATTTTGATAATTACTTTAAAGTGTATAATACGTAATATTTTATATAGCTCTTCCTATTTACCTAGCTCCCGCTATACGAAAACTTCACTTTGTAACGGTAAAATAAATATGTCGATCGTTAAAAGACTGTTTTTGGTATTAAAGGCGTTATTGATTTGGCGGCGTATTAATTCACTTCGTAATTCCCTTAAGGTTTTATTATATGCCGTAACACGTTTCTAAGTACTTACTAAGGGTAGAGATTTACTCGTTAGGCGTAGGTACGCTCCAAAGACTAGGATAGTTAACACTAAGCCGTTAAGAACCATGGTGTTATTAAGGCCTTTTGTTACTATTTGTAAACGTGCATTCGGATCCGTAAAGATTTTAATTTTTAACGTAAAGATGTTATACGTTCGGCGAAGTAGAACGTATACCTTTTTAACCTTTCTAATACTTTTGTAAACTTTTATAGGGACTTATTTGTGCTAAATACCTATTATCTCAGTATCTTTTTAAAACTCTGTCGCCTTAAAGTTTGTACTGGTATCGTGGACGACGATGTTGGATAAAACTAAATATGTGTTAATTTATAATATCCTTAATATTTTTTTTACGTATCCTTTACCGAAAGGGAATTTAGAAACTTAGCCTAGTGAAAAGAGATTATAGAGTTAACGACGTAAAAAACAGGTTCATTATTTAAGTAAAATATATTAATAAACATCTTATAGTTAAAGTTCTCATCGTCCTGTAATGTAAACTTAAATTTCCGGTGGGCTTAAGTATATAATTAACAATAGTAGAAAATTCTTTTAATAGCTTCGAAGGCAAAGTATTTTACACCTTTATATTTTCCGGATTTTAGGACTTTATATAGCCTATTAATAGCTAAGTGGTTAAAACGCCAGTATAGTTGACGTATCCCCGGCTTCGTTAGGTTTAACACCACTGTTTCTGGGACTTAAAGATAAAATCATAGGTGCCTCCACTTAAAGGCAAGTGGAAACCTCTAGCTATTCTTCATTAGCTCGTCTACTTTAACGTTAACGTTAACGTTAACTTTGAAAGTCTTTATATCCTTTAAGTAAAGTAGGAAAGGAGTAGGGGACTTGAAATTGTGAAACGTAATCGTTTCTATAATAGTTTAAATTATCGTTATCTTTGGTAACGATAGTTGTTCGCTTGGGTTAAAGCTAACTTTGGCTTTATTAGCATCGTAACGATTAATTTTAGTAACCATAGTGTTTTCTCTCCACAATGTTATATACTGTGAATAGCTTCCTGTTAAGTACCTTGCCGCTTTAATGTCTGGCATAATACATTAAAATGTGTTATCCGCGTAACGATCGCGTAAGTTAAAGGTGTGGAAAGGATTAGAGGTATAGTGTAAAGGTAAGGGTCTTTATTACCTAAACGATATAAAAAGGCATGGTTGACTAATTACTGGGCCGCCGAATCAAAAGTAGTGTCTTTGTGCCACTTAATTTGCTTAAGAGCGTTAACGATATTAATTAGTTTATCGCCTTAAATATTTACAACTTAATTTAAGTAATTTTATTTTGAAGCAATAGGGTATTAAATATGGTACGTTGCTTTTTTGTTGTTATGTTTGATAGAGGGGTACCGAGTTAACTAATAGCTGGCCCTATCACAAATCTAATATCTCTTGTTACTATTACGACGATAATATTTACGGTTAATAGGTTCGCCTAAATCTTATTAATGCTATCGTAGGTGCTTCCCCTAATTTAGGGTCGAGGTCGATAGGCTTAACCTTAGGCGTTGTAAACGCCCATACTTACGGTCAACGTAATAAACTACCGTAAGGTCTTTCTTATTTACATTAAAAAAGTTGCCGGCTTAAGAATACATATCGAATGAGTTTGATATACATATTATTATAGTGGTAATCGAGGAACGTAACTTACTAGTTAAGGAAGTTCTTGTAAGTAATATTGAAGCGTTGTAAAGTGTATTCGAATTCGTTAATACCCGTAATTGCTGCCCGTACCTATTCGTTAAGTGTGTCTTCGACAACGTGGGCCTTCCCCATTGCTTTTTGACATATGATTAACTTATCAAACATTTAATTAAAAATATCTATTAATAACTTTTTCTTTTTTTTCTTTACTATTATTGTAGCTTACCTTATGACAACCCAGTTTATATGGTATTATACGAGGTGAACGTTGTATTCGAAATAGCTATTTATATTATCTTAAATTTCGTAAAATGGGGTAACGATTGTAAAAAAAAGTGAAATAGTAGTGTGTAACGTAACCTGTAAGGATTTCGGAAAACAGTAAATAAAAACCAAAAGATAGAACCTTTATTCACTTAAAGATATTTCGAAAATTCATTATTTTAGAGGCGAAAAGGTTAGAAGATTTTCTGTTATACTTTTTTATATTATCCTAAATCGTAACGAAGTCTGTTATAAGTTTGTAATTAATATTAATTATCTTAATAAGTTTTGGAAAAAGGTCGTAATAGTTATTCTAAACTCAAATGGTATTTCCTAGTAGTTTAAGCTTTAGGGCTTTCGAAGTACGGTGTTAAGGGTAATTGCCAGTCGCCTGACTCGAGAGGTAAAGTCCTGTGGTAGGACTTGTGATAGATTCGCGCGTGTAGGCGAATTTAAAGGGAGAAGGGTTTTAAGGGTTTTAGCGATTAAATTGCTAAGGTGCGATAAGTACTTGAAGATTTTGGGAGGCCTTACGATTTTATTTAATTGATTGGTAGAAAGTGCCAATATTGATACCTTTGGCTGTGTTGACGGCCGTTGTTTTACGTGCTTTTTCGCCGTTAAGGGCGTTCTCCGCGTTATTATATAGTAGTATTAAATTGCCGAGCAGGTTAATAAGTTCCTTATCGCTAACGCGTAAAAAGGCTTAACTTAGCTAAAGGTAGGATATGGGTCCTTTTAAACGTGTATATAGGCGTTAGGATCCCTTAATGCCTTTTTCTTTTCCCCAAAGGCCTTAAATATCAGGATTTTCAGGGTCATCTTCCTATTAGGATAGTTTAAAAAAGTTTTTTACTAGTCCTTAAGGTGTCTTATTAGGAATGTCGATACTACGACGTGTAATATCCTTTTTTAACTTAGCCTTAACCGCACATTAGATTATTCTTCATATATTATGAGTTAAATGGTTAAAAAATCGTCAAAGTTTTGAAAAGCGCAAACGCCGCAACTAAACTCTTCCCTTGAGTTAGTTTGGAAGATATACTGGCTAATGTAATTGGTTAGATAAGCTTTAATTGAGGTCTTATCAACGTCTGTGGTCCAGAGTTATTCGTCGTAGAATTTGGTAAAAATAGTTTCGAGCGCTTCGATTGCTTTTTTCCTGGTGGAGTTGATAATAACCTTAAACTAAACGCTGGCGGCAGACATCTTAATTGGCGTGTAGGGCGAAAAACTTGGTGATCTTGGGAGTAGGGACTTGTTGTTTTGGTGTAAAGTCGTGTGGAAACTTGTTGATTTGGTGTAGGGTTGCGTGGAGACTTGGCGACTTAGCGAGAGGTTGTGTAACGTGGTTTTCTTAATTCGACTTTGTGTTTTTCTCTTGGAATAATAAGCTTGACGATCGGCGTAATAAAGGGAGTAAAAAAAAGTAAATTAGGTTAAAGATTTGGTATAAGAGATAAAGTTGAAAGTCGTTGTTAGTGGAGGTCGAAGGTTGTTATTTTGGCGTAAGGACTTAGTCGTTTTTATAATAGTAGTACCTATAATAGTATTGACTTAGCCGTTTGCCAACTTGCCGAACTTTAAAACTTTTGATAGTAAATCTTACCGTTTTTTAGAAGCATTAATAAAGATTTCTTGGTATTTTCGATAGCGATACCGTCGCTAACTTTCAAATTACCGTTGGAAGACTAACGCAACCTAAAAGTCTTCTCTATTTTCCTGCCGTTAAAAGACTATTGCAGTATTAATATAGGCCTTTCTCAAGAATTTTGCCTTTACTCCAGCGGTCGTTTGGCTTAAAGCGTAACCGGAAAGTAGCCTTTTCTTTTACTTAGCTTATTTGTACTTAACCTAGCAGGTAAGAACTGATTAGTGTTGGTAGGCCTTAGAAGTTGTAACGTTGTTGATTCCATTGGTCTTCGAAGTAACAGTAGTATTGCAGTAGTCAGATAGTGGATTTATTATTCTAGGTTTGGCAGACCGCTAGCCGGTCTGCACTGTAATTTGTATGGCCAAGTGCTTGGCCCGTGCCTTAGAGTGAAGTGCAGCGTACTGCACTCAACTTATACCTAATGCGGTAAGTCTGCATAAAGCAATACACTTACAGTACGGTCAACTTTACTTACAGTAAAGTTGACCTACTGCACTGCATGTAATACTATTCCAACACTATAGTTAGTAAGCGGCCACTCTGTAGATTGCACCTTTTCAGAGTGCATGGTAATGTGCCACTATGCAAGGTATATTCCTGCAGAGTGCATAATATCGTGCCACTACCTAGAAGTGGCATTAGCAGAGTGTACAGTAGAGTGCTACTATCTAGAAGGAAGATTAGCAGAGTGTAAGGTAGAGTACCACTGCCCAGGTGAGAGATTATAAGCTCTTCCCTGTAGCATGCAGTCTCTGGGTACCTCTATTCCCTTTTATCTATCTTTTTAATTTAATATGAACATAATATTTAAGATTACTTTTTTACTATTATTATATGAAAGTATAAAGAAATTACAGACACTAATTAGTAGCTGATTCGTTCGACTATAAACAGCCTAGGAACAAAGAAATGAAATTAAGTTAAATATCCATAACGGGATACTATAGTGTTTCCAATTATCCGTGCTTTAATACTACGACTTACAAGAATTATACGGAAGTGTAAAAATACACGGGAGCACCTTTGAAACCCGAGGCGTAAAAAGACTATAAGATTTGGAGTAACTTTAAAAAGGATAATTTTAGTACAATACTATTAATTTGATTGGTACCCTGTCTATTAAAAGCCACGTTACGCTATTCATCAACTCGTTTTAACGCTTCAAACCTACCCGGGCACTTCTTGAAAATCGTCCTATCAAGTATTAAGCCATGCAAGTTAAAACCAACAAGTTTAGGAACCATTCGTTGGAACCCATCCGATTTAGATATAGCATCCATACCGCTTACAACCCTGAAGAGCGGCTAAGACACGATATCCGAACCGCATACCAAACGCATAACATAGGCCGAACACGCATACCGAACCTCATATATCAGCTCAACTTTTACACATACACACCTTTAGATATTCATTTTTCCTATTCCCATTTTTCCCCGGTCACCTTTCTCTATTCGCCTTCCCTAGTTTACCCTAAATTACATCATGTGTTTAAGTTTATCACTTATAAAGTTTAAGTTTACTAGCCATTCAACTAGTATAACGCTTATAAAACGCCAAAGAACTAATTTGTGATACCTAACTATCTTACAGCCACATCTTATTTGTATCGTATTCAAACTTCCTTAACGATAGTAAGTGCTAAACGCTTTACTTTATACATTTTAATATATTCTATTTGGTTTTATTTCACAAATTGTACGCTTTTATTTAAACTGAACATTTTTAATACTATATTTTAAACGTATTGGAATGTTATCTAATACGTTTAATTACACTTTGTATAGTTCTAACATTTCCGATATACGTACAAACCAGCCTCCCAACCACTTCAGTATACTTTGTACTTTTATGATAATAACTTCATCAATGAAAAACCTGGTAAAAGCTAACAAATATGTAAACCATTTACTTAAAAATACTTTGTTTAGTAAAAGTATCATTGAATACGTAGACCTTAACTTATGGAATAGTATGATCGACGCTCTAATAGGGAATTGAAATCCGTTTACAGCGAATACATATACTGTAAATATAAATATAAACTATTATAATAGAGAAATTATTGAATACGAGTTATTTATTGATTTCAATGAGGCCTTTGCGGATTGGATGCCGAAGATATGGCGTATATTAGACGGTAAAATCTTAAAACTACTGCATACATAACTACGAAGCAATGGTTTTAATATAATAGGTAATAATAATAGCCTTATTGTAAAAACATTATCGGTATCGGCCCGGAATAATTAAATACCAAAATAAGCCGACTATAAGGTAATAAACATGAAATTCTTAGAGGGATACTGGTTAAAAAAGCGCGAAAACCGTCTAATTAAAATAACGGATAAGGAACTAGAGAAAACTCCGAAAATATAGGGAGTAAGGCGCTTAGTAAAACTGAACGCATGTTGAGAAGTATGAACAGAGTTGGAGGAATAAATAAAGAAGGAGGTAGGGCTACAAAAATCAATCATTCCTCGAATCGAACAAAATTCCCTTCCTAAACATACTTTGAAACCAAGATATAGATAGAATCACTTCCCGGATATCACTAATAACCCAATTTACCGAAATAAAAGCGTACCGAATAACAAAAACGGCGTAAAACGATAATACGAACTTCACAAACTAATACCTAATAATTAATACCTATATCGAAACCTTTTACTATACCGTTGTCCCACTAATAGAAGTAATTTAATAAAACGTACTAAATTCGATAAACTATAAGATAAAAAAATAAAATTATAGTGGCGAGCTATACGACGTCCTGGACAATAACATATATATGATGTTAAATAGATATAAAAACTGGATATTAAGCCGTTAAAGTTTCATGTTATCTTACCTGGTATACTGTTTGGGTAAACAAAAAAGTGGTATATATACCACTTTACGTAAGTAAATACATTTACGGAATACTATAACCGTTCAAAAATACACTTCGATACGGAAATAAATTACGAGCTTTATGATAGGGATTGGACTAGCATTACTTAGGAATTCGTATAAAACAGTATAATAACGATAATAAACGTTGTAAAATGTGTTTAACGTTTTATTAGCAAAGTTCCGAACATACTAGGCGGCCCTTCAACCAAAATACAAGGGAGGAATAATATTTATTCAAGTAATTAAAAAAACATGTTGTGAAAACCCAGACTTCGACTTTAAGTTATTTATACCGAAAAAAAAACGTAAAGTTTTTTTTATTCGAGTTTTGGAACCTCTTTTAAAACCTCGATACGCCGTTGAATAAGCTTTGAATTAGTATTTGTAACCGAAAAGATGAAAGCTAAAGGCTAAAGTATTAAAACAAATCTCGCCGAAGTAATTTACTACGTTTTGGACCGACGATTTAAAGTGTACCTAGAGTAAAATAAACACCCTCAATACGGTTACCGGAATAGAAAAAACTAAAGGTAAAGACACCGAAATCAAGGATAAAGTAGTTATTAATGTAAACGACTCTATGGCTAAGCACGAAACTTACCACGTATATAATAATGCCTGCGAAGAAATATTTGAAGTTTTATAGATTTCCAAAAAAAGGTGTATTATATGAGATAAAGTCGGCTGTTAGACGACTAACCACATAGTATACGAACAGATTCGCATTAAACTCTAATTTTAAGTCGATTGCCCATTTAAGGAATGGACGAAAGCTAATTTTGCAGCATATGAAACCGACTGCGAAATTGTAAAAGATAAATTTAATGCTTACCCCTACTAATACACTTTTGAAAAGGAAAACTTTAAAGAACATAATGCTTATTTGATAACCTAAGATAAAGAAGTCTCTTAACGAGTTTTTACAGGCTTATAAGACGCTTCTTTCCTGTATAACATAGGCTTAGATTGCGAAAATAACGTGTTAAACACCTATATGGCGTCGTAATTTACACCTTTTCATAGGTACAGCAACCGATTTTGGGATATTATACGATATACCGGCGTAATTGAAATCTCGACAGCCGGAAAACAGAAATTCGACGCGCTTGCGACGAAGTTTCCAAAATTCCAACTCGACCAAATAAAAAATACCAAAAAGTTTTATTCGGTAAAAGTAAAGTATAGTTGTTCGACATGATAGTTATAAACATACGATTTGTAACGGTTAGGTTTTACGTAATAGACTTTGAAAGGTTATTTTTTCTATTATTAATTAATAAAAATAAACACAGAATTAACGTCCGGAATATAACCAATTAACTTGTCCATACCTCGGATAGCATATTTGTACCGCTTCGCCTTGAATTTGGATACGTATAGTTTCCTCCAAAATACGTATAATTAAGGTCGTTCACTTAACATAATTGAAATTAAGGACATTACACCGCCGGTTCGAACGTCTAGTTACGAAAGGCCTATTACGGCTATTCCACGTTGTAAAACACATTGATATAGGAAAAAGAGCGTTAAAATCTATTACAAAATTTCGCCATAAATGCTAAATATATTTATAAGTTTTACAGAGGTTTTATTTCTTCTGTTAAAACGATAAAAACTTTAGCTGTAAGGTAATTGTGGATATAATATACCTTAATTGATAGCCAATACTACACCCTATAAACGTAGCAATATCATTTCAGGCCGCGAAATTTGCGTGGAGCATTTCCGTTACGAATTATTGGGATAATATAGTAAATTGCTAGTTAAACGTTAATTTAAAGCCTCTGGACTAGATTACTTACGACGTAGGTACAGCCTTTAACTCGACCGAATAGCGTACTAAGGCCATAATCGCCAGCAGTAAATGTAAGCAGATACTGGTGACAATGCTATAGGGTATTAGAAAGTATAAACGGTATTATGAACCGCTTGAAAATTTATATATGATACTATTCAAGGAAACGAAACAGACGAGTTGTAAGAAATATATGTTACAAATAAAGATTAGCATTGTAAATAATATATCCGGCTCGAGTAAGCTTATTTAATACTATTTGTTTTTGGTACTCATCTTAAAATCCACACAAATTTAGCATTATCGCCAGTTAAGATGTAAAGTTCAAATGTTATGGAAAAATCTATGGTATTATTGTGTTTCCTACGGGATAGGAATAATGGTTCGAGAATATTGGCCACAAAAAACGGCTTGCGTGAAACTGGTGTTTTGAATCTACTATTACAGTTTAAAGTTTTAATTTAGAGAATGAAGAAAGAATAGACTGGCTTTTGGAAAATCAATGGGTTTAGGGGCTACAAAGTGTTTGTAAGCCTACTAAATGGTATGAGCTTTTTTTGTTGGATGATGATGCGTAAATAAAAGAAGGAAGTGGTAGACATTAGTGGTCCAGAAACGAAGTTTGAGGAATAGCAATTACCAAACCACTTTTAAAATGACGAATTCAGGCCGTCCTCGAAATATATATACCCCGCGGACAGCCTTTTAAAACCTTTACCACTTTACGAGACCGGCCTACCTATACTAATGGAACCAATACTACGCTGCTGAGGGCGTCCACTTAGCTTCAAAAATGAAAGACGCTTTAAAACCTTTGTTGCGAATTCCTTTATAACATAAAAAAGAATAGTAAACCATACTTTAAACTTAAAACTTTGCCAAAAAGGTATTATTACCACCTTAAATACCTTGTTTAAACAGTTCACTTGAATGTAAATCTCTGGTTTAATTGAGTAGGTGTTTTTCGCTTTAAATTTCTTAAACTAGCGATTTACGGATCTTACAAATTTTTTCCTATATACTTCATTTACGAGGTAAAAGATAAGGCCGGAAAATCTTATAAAAAAGCCACTTTGTAATTAAAAGGTACGATAACGCCAGTAGAAAGAATATTATAACCTAATCGTCCACTTGACAAAAGACGAGTTATTGTTTGTTCTGGCTTTTATCGCCTCTTTTAACATCCCTTATAGCTTTTATATTAAGCTTCGTAATATTATACATGCTTATATATGGTCGGAGAAGTGGCTTAAACGGTGTATTTACACTTATATACTTATGGACCTCCGAAAGTACTATCCGTTCGAAACTATTTTACATATTATAAAGCCACTTTACAGACTAGTTAAGGCTAATATATTCTGATACGATACTTACCAAAGGTATTATAAGGAACGGTTCTAAATAGCTAACTCGACCTTTAACTCGTATTTATTAGTTTCAACAATAAGCTATCAAGGATTTACATTTATATGCATGTAAACGAATAATATGTTGAAGTTATGTAATACTTCATTTTCCGTAGTTAAAAAAGGAAAGCTTTTAAAAATCTTTTTAAAGACGAAACCTAAAACGTATCTGACTGAAAACCGTATAATGGACTTTAACGACATGATAATCACTTTTTAAAACGGTATTCTAAACTTTATATACAAGGGGTAATCAAATAAGGTTACCTTTATTAACCTAGATAACGCTAAACGAGCTAACTAATATAAACGCTAACGTATATCCGGCGTTTAAGTCGCTTTAGTAATACAACTAAAGGCGGTATTTAACCTTTTGGTTATTATGTAATGCTAAAACAACATTTCGAATAACGTATATAAGGTATTAAATAAGCGCCTTACATAATAAATGCACAATTTAAAACGCAGTTTACCATGTATACCGCTTAATATATGTATTGTAAAGTTTTTTGTTTTTACTAACCACTCTATCTCTTATAGTATCGATTATAACTCGCAATTAGATTCGTTTTTATTTTTAAAAACAAAACACCGGGTCGAGACGAATTTACCCTTGAAAACAATATTATTTATTAAAACTAGACCAAATGGAAACGGGTTATACAAAACGTTTTAGCCTCGGAAATCTATAGCATAGTTCAAGGCTTCGACTCCTGAATCACTATGACGATAGCGGTCCGGATAATCATTTTAAACCTTAGTTTAAACTATCTTTCTCTAATAATCTACACTAACTCTTTTTCCATTTACAGATAATTCATTAAACTTGGTATGACAAATAAAAATCGCTTTATAATCGATATTACAGCTTTACACAAATCGTATAAACACCGCGAAATTGAATAAATAACGTAAATTAACCGAAATTTGAACCCAGTAAATATAATAGCTAATGGCTCTCTAAATGGAGCGTTAAAATAGTTGGTTTCGACGAGTATAATTTTCGTTGCCATTATTACAAAAGTATTACGATTTTACCCTAATTCAAAGACTTGTATTGCTTTCCTTATTTTGTCGCGGTTTGGATTATTCATTTATACCGATTTTCACATTTAATCGCGATTTAAATTTATTATTTATACCGTCTTTTTGGACTTCATCGTTATTAAATTTCTTATCTACACCGCTTTTACATATTTTTTTCTTTTTGGATTTACTATTCGAATCGCTTCTATCATATTATCACTCTTTGTTTCCACTACCTACGATGCTAATAATATATTATCACCTTTTGTTTTTAGTATTTCGACTTTATTAGGAATATTTTCAGTTTTGACCTTTAACGTTTGATATTCACGTTACATATTCATTTTTAAAAAATCATTATATTAATGCTTAATGAACTTCACTAGGTTCGAATACACTGGCTGGGTTATAAAAACAGACAGCTAATCGCTTCCAAAGTAGGAAGGAAAGGACAGCGCCATGTTATCGTCTTTTTTCTCCTTACTTTCCTCCCCCTTATTGCTAGCGCTACCGCTATCGCCACTATTGACGTCGTTACCAGCGCCACCGAAAGAGTAGCTCCGCACCTTAGGCTGTATAATCTTAAGTAAATACTTAGGTTTTTTTTTTACCATCTTTATGACGACACGCGATTACGTCGTCGAATTCGCCTACATAGTATATACATAGGCCCTGTTTCCAGGCGGAGATAGCAGCTACCATATCTTTGGTTCTCCGGTTAACGCTTATTACTCATTAATATCAGCTTATTTAAGTTATTGACGAAAATGGTTGCTTTTAGGAATACTCTAAATAATAAAATGATACGAGTAAAAGATTTTTATTTACGGTAAAAATTAGAAGTCTAAAGTAAATTTATCGTAAAGATAGTGGGTATGTAATAGGGCCTCGGTTTATGGCATTAAGAATAACGAAATAAGAGCATACGCATTATTAATCCGCTTATAGTGGTAGTAAAGGGCCAACCGACCACCATTTTAGTAATGATCGTTACTAAACTTACCTGCAGTCACCAATGCTATATACGGAACGTAAAACGTATTGATTAATGACTCGGGGCTATAAACCCAGGTACGCCGTTTTAATGTTTTACGTATTAGAAAAGTCTTGCGGCGTACCCTAGCAAGCCGTAACTAGAGGTGGCGTACCATATCAGCTTCCATCACCTCGTTTATAAGGATATTTATAAGATATAATATATGGGAAGAATGAATAATACGAACTGCGTTACAACTCGGCTAAGTTATATTTACAGTGGCAGATGGAAAAAAATAGGAATGAGGGTAAGGATTTCGGCGGCGGCGGCAACAAGGGGCGAGCCGAAGATAAAGGTGAGGATAGACATTAAGCCGGAGGAGGCATGGCTTGTGGTGGCGGTGGTGGCGACGCAGCGGGCAACAGCTGTAGTCGCCCTTTCTTTTTTACACAAACGCGTTAAACAACACCTTACCAACCTATTTTTACGCGGTATCTATTTACGGTCAAGATTAATATATATAGTGAATTAAGTAACTTACATATAAAAGAGGTTCAAAATAGATATTTGGAATAATAAGTTAAGTTTGTATACGTTAATTTACTGATTAGAATTTACGTTAGCAAAGAGAGCATGTTGTTAAAAGGGGATAAAAGAAGTTTTACCTAAACTGATAAAGATATATCTTTTTATATTAACCCTAAAATACGTAATACCATAATTATCCTATATAATTACACCCCTATAACATTTGTATAATCGCACCCTTATAAAAATCGACAATCATACCATTACTAATTACCTTAATTAACTAAAGCTTTACTATAATTACAACTGCGGTCAAAACTGCTAATCCAAACATTTACAATTTTTATGACAGGCAACTAATTATTACTAAAATACGGATATAAAATTGTCATGACCCAGACAGCGGTTGGGTCAGGAAACGGGCTAGTATGTAACTGCGCCACTGAGAAGCTTGAAGTCTAACACATCAGGCGAGGAACATCTCTTATGTCAGCCATGATGACTAAGCAAAGTCACGCGATGGATCATGAAGGATCATAGCGATCAAAGATGATCCAAAGAACGGAGGATCATAACGATCTAGTATGATCCAACCCAGGACAGTATTGAAGACGATATGAAGGATAAAGGATATAAGGACACGGTCAGCACCACATAGATAGTATTTCCTTCATAGCTCTTCAGTTATCGATCTAAGTATTCAGTCTACACACCTGAATAGCCTAACGGCTAGTGATCATTCTACAGCACGAACAAACATCTTCTTGATATTGCATCTTTGTTACCTCTTCTACCTTACTGCTAACATAAACCCCCAGACACCTTCTATTTACTCACGGATATTTAGTGTGATTATTACAAAAATGTTACTACTAAATTACGGATACGGGTCGCATTGAAAAAAGAAAAGATTACCTGTGTAAATATTTCCATATTTCTTTATAATTAATAAGCAGCCATGCTATGAATTACACATTTGTAAAGTGTATGGTAACCTACCATTTTACAAGGTGTATTCCTAAAAAGTATATAATAACATGTCACTGCCTAGAAGTGGTATTAGCAAAGTATACGGTAAAGTACCAATGCACAGAAGGGAGAATAGCAAAGTGTATAGTAGAGTGCCACTGTCAGAGTGAGAAATTATAAGCTTTCACCTGTAGCGTTCACTCTCTGGATACCTCTTCTCCCTTCTATCCATCTTTCTACTCCAGTACAAACACAATATTTACGATTACTCTTCTACTATTACTACGTTAATGCATAGAGACCTTACTGACAGATACACTATCCGAAACGTAGACGAGTTGGTTAATTGTGTTTCGAATATTAATTCCAAGCTTATTTATATTAACCACCGATAATGAAAATAGAGGTTTAAGTTTCATTACGTAAAAATTAATCGATTAAAATCTTATATTTACAATAACGATATTAAGTAACGACGTCTCACTTTTGCTGAATAATACTTCCCAGTCTTTTTTTATCCGGTCGAGTTGGAATTTGGGAAATTTCGTCGTGAAAACGTCGAATTATCGTTTTCCGGGGGTCAAGATTTTTATTACACCGGTATCTAGCATAATGCCATGAAACCGGTTTCCGTGCCTATTAAAAATTGTAAATTAAGACGTTATATAGGCGTTCAATACGTAGCTTTTGACATCTAGGTTTACGTTATATGAAAATGAAGTGTCTTACAGGCCTATGAATACTCGCTAGTCCGTTTCCTTATCCTGAATTATTACGTAGACCTTATTTTACTCAGGATAGTCCTTTTTAAAAGTGTAATGGTCAAAGTAAACGTTGAATTTCTTTATACTGCCTTTGTAGTCAGTTACATATATTGTAAAATTAGCTTCCGTTTGGTTCAGGTAGCTAATCAGCCTAAAATTATAGATTAGTTCGAATTTACTCGTATACTGGATTACTAATCGACCAATAACTAACCTGATTATATATGTTATATTGTTTCTAAAAATTTGGAAATCTACGTATTTTTTTCGCGGGTATTATGGTATAAATAATGAGTTTCTCGTTTGGTTGTAAGGTTATCTTCGCTGATAATTACTTTTCCTTCAGTTTTTGGGGCTTTCTATTTGGTATTTTTCTTTTTTGTAACCGTAATTAGGGTGTTCATTTTCCTTGTATCTTAGGTACACTTTAAATCGTCAGTTCAAAACGTAGTAAATAGTTTCGGCGATGTTTACTTTATTAATTTGGTTTTCGGGTTTTTTTTATTATAAATACTGATCTAATGATTGTTTGTTGGCGTATCGATGGTTTAAACAATAGTTTGAAGCTTGTATAAATAGATTTAAAGTTTCCCCCCCGGTTTAAATAACGTAAAGTTAAAGTTTTGATTTTGCGACACGCTTTTGTAACTACTTAGATAAATAGTTCATTTCCTTTATACTTTGGTTTGAAGGTTACCTAGTATTTCCGGAACTTTGTTCATAATACGGTAGATACTTTTTGTATGTTTTGGTTTGTGTTGTTATGTTAATTTCTTATAAATTCTTAAGTGGTACCCATCCAGCATTTCCTGTAAAGTTCACAATATATTTCCGTATCGAAATACGTTTTCTAGGGGTTTTAACATTACGTAAGTGTATTTAGTTAAGTAATATAGTCCATTTACCCTTTTTAGCTTACCTAATTAGTAAACTAGGTAGGATTACATAAAATTATAATGGTTTAATATCCATTTTTTGCCAGTGTTCAGTATTATACGGATTTTATTATCGAGGACGTCATCAGGTTTACCATTTTAGTTATTGTTCTTATCCTATAATTTGGTAAAATTAATAATTTCTGTAAGGTCGCTTTTATTAGTAGGAAACCGATGTAATGAGAGGTCTCAATAAGGGTTATGATTGGTAAGTATTGGTTTATAAAGCGCGTATTATCGATTAGCGCTATTTATTTTGTTTTCGGAAGTTCTTTTTTTCTTCTTTGTGCCGTTTTTGTTGCGGTCTAAAGGGGCGTTAATTTTATCTGGTGAGTGATTTGGTTTATGTTTTTTTTAAAAAAGTGCGTTCCGGAAAAAGTCCGTTTTCAACCTGTATAGTGGATGATCTTTGTGGCTCTTTATTCTTTTTTATAGTGTTTTCAAGTTTCTCCTGCTTTTCGTGACATAAGTTTAACCTTGTTAAGCGCTTTAAACTCTGTGTTTACAAAATTTCCCCTCGTTTTTTATTCCTTATTTTAATAAGCCGGTTTCAACGCTTTTTTTAACTAGTATCTATTTACGAATTTTACATTTATTATTTTATCGTAGGTTTATTTCAGTATTTTGGTAAGTCGAAACATTGTCATTAAAGCTTTTACGATGCGGTTATTATAGTTTTTGGTCGTATTAATGCCTCTGCTTCGTTGTTGTCTTCATAGTATTTTTGAAATCGTACCGTCTATTATACGCCATATATCCAGCATTTAATTTGCTAAGTTTTTCGGAAATTATCGAACTAGTCGCTCCTTTCAATACCTCCATAATAATAGTTGAAAATAATATTTACAATGTATATATTCACCATAAAAGTATCTAAATTCTTTATTAGCGTTTTGACTTTCTTCTTTTATAGGTTTAGGTTTAAGTATTTTAAGTTGCTTTTACTAAGTGGTGTGTTTTAGAATAGATAGATTATGTATTTGTTAGGTTTTGTTAAGTCTGCCATTGGTGGAGTTGTAGGTGTTAGAGTACAAAATATTTCGGAGCGTTTTAAAAGTTAGTTTATGAGTTTCTTAGAATTGCCGGATCGGTGTAAAAGTTGATGTGGTGTAGTGGTTGAGATTAGAGTGTGTTTGAAATGTTATATTTAAAGAGCTTTCGGAATAAAACGGCAAATGAAAATATGTGAAGTGGAACGGTCTAAATGAAAGCGTATAACGTGTAAATACATAACGAATAAAATGTGAGGAAGATTTTAAAGTAAGGCGTTTAGCGATCATTAATACAGATTAAATTTAAATAATAAGTAATTACGAAATAGTTAAACGTTTTGAATGAGTTGTTTAGCATTATATTAACGTTATATTAAAAACGTAACTCGTGAATTTAAGTATTGTAAGTAATAAATATTAATAAGAAGTATAATGTAAGTTGAATAGAATAGTATAAATAGGGGGGAAAAGTTGATAATGTGTGTAAGGGTAAATAAGAGAAAGGATATGAGTTTGTAAAGTTTAAGATAGTATATAAGGTTTGGTAAAGTAAGCGTTTCGAAATGTGTTTGGTAAGCGGTTTGGATATTGTTTTTGAAGCGAGAATTGATTTTAGGGGCGTCCTAAAAGTTGTGTTTTAGCCACTTTTAAAGTTTATAAGCGGTTCGCATGCTTTTTTAGGTCGAATAGGTTTTAATAAAGGGTTTCGAAGCTTAGTGGTTTTGATTTACGTGGCTTAATACGTGATAGGACGCTTTTTAAAAAGTGTCCGGATATATTTAAAGCATCAAAACGAGTTGATGAATAGCGTAACAAATCATTTAATCGAAAGGGTACCAACCAAGTTAATAATATCGTATTAAAGTTTTTCTTTTTAGAGTTACTCCGGATCTTATAATATTTTTATGTAAAGGGACTGAAGCCGAAGCTGTCGCTCAAGGTGGTCGAATTCTATCTATAAACCTCTATAGAGAAGACAGGAGAAACCCCTGCTAGGGAGCTACTATAGAGCTATAGAAAAAGGTAGTAAACCGTTTACGTGATGTGTAAAGGAATGCTCCCATGAGGGTATGCTTTCGTACGGCTTTCGAGCGGCTTTAGAGCGCCATAAAAACATAACAACTACTAGAGCTAAATCTCTGGTAACTATTAGCCCAGGTACTATCCTGTAATATTATCTTTTGGTCCCTCCCCCCTATTTTCGAGGCATGGTGTAAAAGGTGATAAAAGGTTTCAGCGAACCAAAGGGTATGGCAGGTGCGAAACAACCACTTCGGAGCAGCTTAGAACGTTGTAGTTTCGCGTAAAATTTTCTAAGCCATCGAACGATTTGATACCATATGAAAGGCGCCGCCATCGCCCTCCTAATAAATAGTTTCGTAGGCCACTTTCCTAGAAACACAAATATTCCCTCCCACAACCATTCTCTAATAATATAACAGTACACAGTTGTATCTCCACTCTCCGTTTCCATTAGTAAAATAAGTAAAACTTTCCCCGCGATTTTTTTTCTTTATTCTTATGTTATTATCGTTCATAGCTTTTCAAATGAATCACCAGTTAATTATAACTATCAATAAGGTTATTCAAAACATAAATATACCTATTTGAAAGCTATTTTGTACTTGATAACAAACATATAGTTCCATATCCCACGTACTATAAATATATACTTTAATAGGACACGTGTTGGATCGTGATTACGATGATGGTGTTTCTCTGTATTGAATAATGAAAAACCTAAATCTAAGACTGACTGCAGAGATTGCAGTAAAGTATGTACAACAACAAGCATAAGCAAGGCAGGTGGGGCTCCCGTACCACCCCGCCTTGGTCCAACAACACGTAAGTAAACGTATTTCGAATATTTTTACCGGATGACGTACGATTTAAGGAATTTTTACTAGGAAAACAAAGGTAAGTTAAACCTATATAACCGTTAGAAAAATGCTAACTAACGTTCAAATACCGGTATTCTTTATCGTTTTTTCTTTATTGCCGATATAGCTCTTAGTTTTAGTTTTACGTATAGGCTTTTAAATTTATATCCCGAAAAAAATAAGGTTATAAAAACCCCGTTTGAAAATTATTTAGCTTTCGATACTTAAACTGAGATAAATTATTCGTTTATAACTTATTTTTATTTTTTTTACAAGCGACTGAATCATGTAAAAATGTAGGTTGTCATAGCTAAAAAGGCTATAAAAGTTCTTCAAATTACGTAAAGTAAGGTTAAAACGCGCAATATGACAGGCTTAATACCTACCATTTTTATATGGTCGGATAGCCTATAAACCGTTTAACTCCTTCATAAGAAACGAGGTTTTTAGGTAAGTAAACGCGTTAAAAGGAAGCTTAAGTATCTAGGCTAATAAGCGGATAATGAATGTAGCTTAAGGCAATTAAATAGCATTTTGAAGTTTTCAAGCGTATTGAAGACAAGTTAGGTCTTACTAAAGTTAAATTGGGTATATTGGTAAAGATATTGAAGAATTTAAAAGGTACAACCTTTGAAAATAACAAGTATAAATATATATTCGAAGAACTCTAGTCGTTTTATCAATATAAATTAGGGTTTTTTTTAAATAACTGGATAAAAGCAATTTAGACGCCGTTGAATAACATAAAATATAATATTTTAGGTACGTTTATAGAATAAGTGAAAAAGCCTGTCGTCAAGTTCAGTCGACCTATAACGTAATTCGAAAACATCGAAGGCCGTAGTATATAAAAAGCTTAAAATCGACTCCTAAGTTAAGCGTATATGACCTATTCATTTTACTAATACCTATCGTTTCGGGGGGTCATTACGTTGAGGACGGCTTACCCAAGGTTTATTTCAGGCTTGTAAAATATTTTCGACGTAGTATTTTAGTTTCATTTCACTATCGTTACCTATAATATCGATAGCTAGTAGTAAAAATTATGGGTTTGTTAACTGAAACGGGAATCCGAAATAACTTGAGTAAATTAATTTATAAAAATCCGGGGATATTTCTCCCCTGGAACGTTAAATTAGATAACACATGAATTAATTATACGTGTTATATGATATGTATTATAAAATTAACTTATTTTTTGAAAAAAATTTAGCTCATTTTTTTTTCTCAAAAAGATTAACGTTATTATTGACACGAAAACGTTATTCATTAACGGCTTCCTTTATACTTCATTAGGTAGAAGTCATTACAACTTATGCGAATTTTGTAATATCGTAAATACGTTGAACAAAATCTTCAGCTTTCGCATACAACTTTGTAACCGCGATTAATAAGCGTTGTATGGGTTATATAAAGTCGATATAATAACTTTAAGTTATTAGAAACGGGTTAATATCGATAATAATTGTATATCTATTATTGAAACTTGATTAATAACCAAGTCATAAACGATTTCAGTCAAATTAGGTATAAACGATAAAGAAACGTAGGTACGTTAAAACTTTTTAATTTGTACATTTGGTGGCGTTATCGGTTTCGGGGTAAAAGGCGGTATTTAAACGTACTTTACTATTATTAAGTTGTAAAGACGTTTTTAAAACCTACAGGTATAATTTAAACTTTGATTATCAATGATTACACGAGAAAATCCGTAAAAACACTAGTAATAGTTTAAAAATCGCTCTATATAAGCTTCGGTATTTATAATAATCATTAATTCAAGGGTAATAGCTTCATTTAAACATGTTGTGCTGTGCAAACGTATGGTGGTATTCCGGTCTGTATTTGAAGTTGAAGACTAAGTAAAAGAATAATCTACCAGAGCATGCATAACAATAGGTACTTATGGGAAGGATAACTTATGAGTGTCTCGTGAGAAGGTGCACTTATGAGTAGATAGTCTTGTGAGAAGGTATGAGACGTACCAGACCAAGCTTGTGTAAACAAGCACAAGCACTCCTTTCGTAATACAACAAATGTCGAGGAGTCAAAAAAATAATGTCCTCGTTATTCCTTACCATTGTTTCTCTTGAAGGCCTTAATTAATTCAGGGCAATTTAATTCTAATACCAGGTTCCATTCTTCGTTACGAGCTGTAAAGCCCTTTTATCTAAGAATATATTAAATTTGATCCCTTATACGACGGTATTGATCCACTCGTTTGGCCAATATACGTTCCAATTTCCAGTTTTCGACATCCGATCCGTCGTTCTCGTATCTAACTGGCTTAGGCGATGGCGTAATTCTGTTAAATAGGTCGTTTGCTAAGTTTTGGAAAGGTAACAAATAAGTAATGTTAACAGTTTGGTAAACTCGTAAGTTTGGTGGAAAGTCTAACATAAGAGCCAATTTTTTTTTTCCACAATTGTATATGGCTTTATACGTAGTGGCGATAATTTTCCCTTTTTGTATAGTGATTTATAGTATTTCTCCAGTTTTAACTACATTTTGTCGCCTATAGCAAATTTATGTTAACGATAATTCTAATCATATCGTTTTTTTGTCTTAGTCTCGATAATATCAATTGTTAATTGTACGTCTCATTGTAAATGTTCTCGCATAAAGCGAATTTATGCTTGTAAACGAGGTGGAATTGTTATAAAAACATTTACTGGTATCGTAAACTTAAATCCAAATAAATACTTATATAAACTAGTTTCCAAGGTATGTAAATAAGCATTATTAAAATTCTATTATACAGCCGATATAATATTAATCTAATGTTATTTAAGATTTTGTACGACAAAGTGACGTAATGCCAATTTAACTAACTGATTTTTCCTTTTTATTTGCCCATCCATTTATAAATAATAAACTATTGTTATTATCAAGCGTATTCCAAATCCTTTTCACAAACTTTACCAAAAAGCTAACATAAACTTAACATCTTTATTCGAAATGATTTGTCGTGGATGAAGCTAACCATATAGTAAGAATTATCAAATTAAAACAGTTACCCAATCTTAAGCCGTATACGTCGTATAACCAAGAATTAGGAACGTTCGTTTAGACTTTTTACATGTAATAAGCATTACAACATCGAAAGATTCCCTACTAGGTAACGTCTAAGATATGCCTTTAAAAGGTATTATTAGCAATACAACCACAAAGTTTATGAAAATCATATACATTGGTTCCTTAGGTATTTGGATATGTTTAAAAAGACTTGAAGGTTTCTAATTATCGTTACGAAATTTTCCATAATATATACAATTCTTAACATATGTTTTTATAAACTTACGTTTTTAAAGAATATATACTTCGTCTAAGGGAACTATTATTTTCTTAGGTTTAAAATGGTGTTTTTTGTCGTATATTTCGATGAAAAGATTTTATACGAGTGTTATGGAAACTATAAGCCTTTTACAACCATTCGCGTCGCGATTATATAACAAACGATCAATTGATCGAAATAAGTTTCTAAGCTTAAAAGCATTAAAAGGCATATCCTTATTTTTTTTGTTATCTACAAGATCTTGTAAAATTCCACGCCAAATAACATCCTTATAATAACCAGTCCAAAAGCGAAGTCGCATGTTATCAGGCATTTACGCCTTAGCGAGGTGTATTATCTAACCCTAATTTACCATTAACAAGTTGTTAAATATTTAATCCAATACCTGTATATTAGTCTTATAAATTTATTTATTATTGTT
The DNA here is from genome assembly GCA_038502455.1 of Anisogramma anomala. NCBI lineage: Eukaryota > Fungi > Ascomycota > Sordariomycetes > Diaporthales > Gnomoniaceae > Anisogramma > Anisogramma anomala. Next base: position 2,685,539 of record JASMMZ010000016.1, on the reverse strand, counting down.
AAAAGGCAAACTACTAAAGGCATTTGATACCAGATTAAGGCGTCCTAACAAGTAAATCATATTTATAAAGTATAAATTAAGGTAAATTAACGCGTTAATTTGTCGTTAATTTGCCTTATCCGTAAATATCGTATTTGACGACGTTTGGTTCACAATGCCTTGAGTAGCTTTATAATCGGTAAAAATAATATTTGGTAAAGGATTAACAACCAAGGTTACTCGCAGGTGTTTATATACCTATATAAAATATGTAACCTTATATTTTGAAGGACCATAATTAAATTTAACTCGATTTAATCGACGATTCAAAAATATTACTAGTTCGATAACAGTTGTTCAAGTAAGTTGGTTTCGTTACCAAAAATAACCTGTTTTAGGTAAAAAAAAGTTTTACACTGAATCCGTATTTAAAACTCCTGTTAATCTAAAGAAAAAGTTAACGTATTAAATTTAGGTCATATAACTTGAGCTATTTACACAAATGAATTTATGAAGCTTTAAAAGACTATTATTATTTAAGTGTAAGCTAGATAAAACTAAATTATGTATAATATAATCTTTTTCTTCGGGTACCGATTTCGAATTATCCTTGTTTTCTTTCTTATATTAACGAGTTCTTTTTAAGTTCCTCAAGTTCCCTTGACAATTAGGCGTAATAGGGTATTATTACTCTTAAAAATCCTGCTGTCTTTAGGCATATTTCAAAGGTTTTCAAGTTACGAGGAAAAGAAAAATTCCGAAAACCTTAAGTTTTCTCCTTAATAGTTAAAAGTTCGTAGGCGTTTACGTAAAATCCCAAAAGTTTTACTAATTAATAGCCGACATAAGATTTATTTCACGATAAAACGACACATTTATTGGTGAAAAGATTCAACATAGCTTTTTAGTAAGTAAGGGGTTTTTCGATCGTATTGGAAAAAATAATAATGTTGTCGATAAAAACGCAATGAAAAGGCTGATTTTTTTTAATATTCGATTTATAAAACATTAAAAGTAGGAAGGCGAATTGCGAAACCCCATAAAAGTAACTTTACTTCGTTCGACTCCGCGGTAGCTAACGAAAGTAAATCGATCGCGAAAATTTAGATATAACAAAAGTTCAAAAGAAAACTTGATAACGTTTACATCTGTAATTCATTTTTTCCCCGCGAATAGATTTAATAACATTTTTTTGTAAAGGTAATAAATAAAAGGTTGAAATAGCCCATCTATTAAATGGTCGTGAATCCACTATTACTCAACCTTTGTCTACTTTTTATACAGTTTTTCATATTACGAATACCGGTAACGCAAATGGTAAGATACCGTTAGAAAACTTTATACGTTATTACTCGTAAAGAGTATCAAAACATTAATCGAAGAGTTTTTCGTTTCGTTTAAATACCGGATAAAGGTAACGGTTAAGTTTAGTATATTACCAACCGTTAATTAGTATAACCTTTATCATTTAATCTACAGGTATTTTAATTAGGCTGATATCCTTCCATACCGTTGGGTATTGGTCGCAAATACGTTATAATTAAATAAATTGTTTCGGGTTGGTCGTGTCAATGTGAATGCCGTATATAGTTTTCACTATAGGCATATTCTCGGGTATTTTTATACTAAAGGAGGCATTTTAGTAACGTAGTTTATCACGACGTTTAACGAAACCGGCTTTCTTATTAATAAGGTTTATTACCTTAAGAATTTCAGATTTTTGAATCAAATACGCTATTACGTCCAGAAAGAGGGTGGTGAAGTAAGGATTTACGATGGTTGTAATAAGAAAAGACGTATTTGAGAGCGTGACAGTAACACAGAGAGTTAAAAAATCTAACTTAAATTCGGTACTAATTGCCGGCATAGGGTTAGATTTGTTCAAGGTTCCAATAAGAGTCAAATAAATTTGATAGTTACTAATAGCAGTTTCGTTAAGTTGTGTTATTACAGATGATACGTTACTACCGCCTATAGCCCATTTAAAGGCTTGTATAGCTCCTGTTTACTCCGTTTAAAAGTAAATATTATCTTCGCATTTTACGATAGTTTTTAAACAAGGATGTTTAAGGAGGCGTATTACGTTAATAGTGTGATTATGAAGTTGTATTACTTAAGGAGTAATAGCGTTGATCGAAGTATTAAATATATATATATACTAAGCTATAAACAAAAAGAAATTGCCCTTAGAAAGGGAAATATATTTGACTATAACGTATATCTTTTTTCTAGGTTAAATAACGGTTTTAAGGTTAAAAGTAAACTTGATAACTATAGGTTATATAGTTACTTTATATATTGAGAAAGGAATTTTGAAGTAACTGTTTTTAAAATGAACTGTATTTCTCGACATTGATATATTTGTATTACGAAACTTTATCTAATAGTTTGTTAATAAAGCGCCCATTTTTAGGCGATAAATAGGCCAAATTTCAGCTTTTTTTTGTTGGAAGGTAAAAGTGCCATTAAACTTATACTCGAGGGTATAAAATGTCTAACGTACCTTAGTAGTAAGGCGAATAAAAGGACCTCTTTTTTTACGAATGGTTTTACGATTAGTTACAAGGATATTAGTCGTAATATAGTCAGGAAAATTCGTGTGTAACCAGAATTTAAATACGAGATCTTTACCAACGTTTGAGTCGAGATAAAGTATGTGATATTTTCTTATAAAGTTTACTCGCACGGCAATTTATAGGTAACGATAACCACCTATAACTAATACTACTTTCTTATTAATAGGCTTAACTATAATAATATTAAAATTATTTGTATTATTTAAGATATTATCCAGGCCGATTGTTGGTTATATATGATCCAACTGTCGTATACACCTTTTTATATCGCTAAAAAGAAGCCTATTTTTCCGGGTATAAGCCTTTAAATATTGAAATGAATTATTACGCGAGCCATAATTTTTATTATAATATACATAAGTACGTCGACTGGGAAGCGTAAGGACAGGTTCCATTATATAACACACCTTACTACTCGAGTAATACGAACTTATTGGTAAGGGCGTTGGTAAATAATCAAAATAGTCCTAATTTAAATAGTTAGTATCGTTTGCTTTAAATTGTATATTATTAAATTTCTATTCGTAAATACGTTTTGGTTTGCCGAAATTACGTTTTCGTTTATCCCGATCAAAACCTCGGTTTATATATTCGCGAAAACGATAGTTATATCGTTTACGATTATATTCCCACAAGGAGCGTTTCTTGTACCTTCTAGCGTTGTTTTCGGGTTTATGGGACTGGTTATCTTAACGAGATTAGTATTCGTTTTTCCGAAAATACTTCGAATCGTACCTCTCGCGCATGTCTTTCGATAAAGGTTAATAGTTAGGATAACGCCGAATTACTATTACTAATAACACGGTTTTCGATTCTTCAACCTTAGCCAATTATTTCTTTATAATTTGTTCACGATGTAGAGACGGCAATTAATGTTAAATACCTAGGTTCAATACGGATTGAATGTCGATTATAGCGTTATAACAATTATTATTATATCGATTTAATATACCTATAGTTTTAACATATTTTATTTTAGTTTCTATATGTTTATGCAACCTATAATTATCCTTTAATAGGTCGCGTAACGATAATTTGGCCTTCCTAAACTTCGTAGTAACTCGTCTAAGGTTTATGGCAAAGCTGTTAACGAGAATGTCCATAATGTAAGCGAGTTCGCGACGAGATATTTTACGGCGTTCGTGAAAAGTAACCCCAGTGTTTTACCAATATATAGCCGATCCCTGTAATAAGATAAAAAAAAATTATGATTTGACTTTTTAAGGTTGAAAAGTTGTTTACGAAGGTGTTTAAACGTTGCCAAAATTTTTACACGTTACTAAAAACCACGTTTTTCTCCACTATAACAATATCTATATCCTAAAGATCAGGATACTCGGGGTTAAATACTCAAATCTTTTTACTTTTTAGGCGGCGAGTGTTGCTTGCCGAGTATTAGATAGCTATTGTATTCGGGGTTCGAAAAGGATGGCGACGGCATCGAGAAGGCTTGCGGCGGTGGTGAGAAGGTTCGCAGCAAATAGGGGATTCGCGACGGTTTCGTGAAGGCTCGCGGCGGCGAGGGCAGTCGCTATGAACGCGAAAAGGCTCGTGGCGGCGAAAAGAAAACTCACGGCGACGGCGAAAAAACTTACGTTCCTTTCTTTTATGTGGGTGATAGTGGCTACCCTTAAAAGTGTCCGAGGAGATTATAGAAATGGGCGAAGGTCGGCGGTAATGGCAGCGAAAAAAAAAGGTTACGAAAATAGCGACTCTTAACCATTAAGATATCGAGGCGTTTTATAACGGCGTTATGCTTCGGAAGTCTCATAAAATCACGTTTTTTAAACTCGCGGCGTAAATTTGCCACGGGTTCTATCGTTTTAACGTTGCTAATAAGGCTAAAGGATGCCTTTTCTAACCCCATGATAATAAGAGGTGTAGATAAAGAATGGGTTAAAGGGATGTAACAACGTAAGTTCGTAGGCGAAGATGTTGTAGGTAAAGGTATACACGTAGGCGAAAGTGTGGCTTTTAGCGGAAGTAAAGGGAAATGAACAGTTGAATTTGGCGTGAAATGTATAGATTTCTTTGCACGAGTTAGCTAACGCATACGGCGAGGGGTTTAGGGCTTATTTGGTAATATAATGACTATCGCTTGCAACTTTCGCTTACTTATATATCGAGATTAAGGACTTGTATATTAAGCTTGTATAAAGTAGGGTAGAAGTAGAGGAAAAATATAGGGAAAGTTATTGTTGCTTGGTAGTAAAGCTATATAGTTGCAGGTTTATGCTAATGACCTTTTTTTAATTGCTCTGTAGCAATTGATCAGTCTAGTGCTAAGTAGAATCTTAACTTACAGCTACTATTTGTTATGATGTATAAACGTATAGTAGTATTCCGGTTTGTATTTGAAGTTGAAGATTAAGTAAAAGAGGAATCTACTAGAGCATGTATAATAATAAGTACTCATGAGAAAGATAACTCATGAGTATCTCATGAGAAGATGTACTTATAAGTAGATAGTCTCGTGAGAAGGCACAAGATGTACCAGACCAGGCTTGTGTAAATAAGCAAGCATAAGCACTCCCTCCGCAATACAACAAAACAATTCGTAATAACTATAAGGTAACGTAGGTCGCCGGTACATTTCTAAAGGAGGTTAACCATAAAATCGATATAAAATTCCTTTTAAAGCTGTTTAAAGGCCGGTAAGGGTTTAAGGAGCCTGATTACAGTCGAAGTGTCGTCTTTGAAAACAAAAAAAAAAAAARAGGGGGGGGGGGGAGGGTATTGAAGGATATAGAGGTGGATTTATATTTTTGTTTCCAATCAGACTAGCGCCACGGATACCCCTTTGTCCTCCAGACATCTCTCCTATGATAGCGGGTAGCTATTTCCCCAGTATATGTTTTGCTTGGTATGCATATTAAACTTTCATGCTACCAAGCCCCTTTCGACTATATTTTGAATAGCTTATACGTTTATAAACATCGTAATTCCGGTAAATACGCCGGACCGCACGATAAAATTCGCGCTAAAAATAAGTTTTTAAAAGGGTAGCATTGATAACGTTGCGGCTCGAGTAGCCGATAAAAATTGAATCGTAAGTAACTCATATTAACGCGGTAATAAACGACTAGTAAACAGGTACCTAAACGAGGTTACGAAACCGTAAAATATTATCGTCTTTTACTAAATATTTCGAAATCGAGACTTTAAATACTTAGTCGTTATTAATACGAATATTAATAGAAAAACTCCAGCCGTTTATACATATTACACGGATTAATCGGAGATAAATAATATTACAGGTGATATCGACGTTTTAACTACTTTAAAAGTCGATATTAGTAAAACTTCATATGTTTTTTTGGATAACTTTGCTAACGACGGTTTACCGGAAGAAATACCCGCGCGAAAAATATTCGAAAGCAGCCTATTTGGAGCGAAAAAGCTGAAGTTCCCGGTGTAAAAGGCGTGGGTTAGAAAAGCCTTATTTTTTTCTATATAGTATATTAAGTCGTATATAATTGGCCTTTTTGTTGGAATAGTATCACATTCAGTGAATTAGGTCAAATTTACTTACAGTAAAGTTAACCGTATTGCAAGTTGAGTGTATTGCTTTGTGGAGATTTACCGCATTTAGTGTAAGTCGAGTGCAGTATACTGCACTTCACATTAGGGCACGGGCCAAGAAATTGACCATACAAATTACAATGCAGATCAGCTAGCGGTCTGCCAAACCTAGAACAATACATCCACCATATGACCACGCAATACTATTGTTACTTCGACCAATCGAATCGACAACGTTACAACGTCTAAAGCCCTACCAATACTAATTAGTACTTATTAGGCTAATCACAGATTAGCTAAGTAAAAGAAAAATCTGCTTTTCAGTTACGCTTTACAGATAAAATGGCGGTTTTAGGGTAAAGGAAAGATTTTTGCGAAAGGCCTCTATTAGTAATACGTCAGTCTACAACGGCAAGAAAATAGAGAAGACTTTTTGAATTACGTCAGTATATAACGGCAATCTGGAAGTAGGCGACGGTATCACTATTGAAAAACACTAAGAAATCTTCATTAGTCCTTCTTAAATACGTTGAGATTAACTGTTAAAAGTCTCAAAGTTCGGCAAGTTAGCAAACGGCTAAGTTAGTACTACTGCGAGTGTTACTACTGCAGAAAAACGACTAATTCCCTACGCCAAACAACTTTTAACCTTCGCCCTCTACCACCAAAAAACGATCTTCGACTTTTCCCTTTACACCAAACCTTTTCCTTTGTTCTACTTTACCCTTTTTTACTCCCCACGCCATTTTAGTCGTTAAGTTCGTTTCTCTAAGCGAAAACATCAAGTCGCGCTAAGAAAGCTACATCGTGCAATCTAACGCCAAGTTGCCAAGTTTCCACGCAACTTCACACTAATTGTCTACACCCAAGATCACTAAATCCCTCGCCCTACACGCTCTACAAATCCTACACAGACTAAAACCTTAAGATTTCTTCCGTTAACGCTTACTTTAAAGTAATTACCGACCTTATTAAGAAAGAAACAGTTAAAGCCCTAGGAACTGTCTTTATCAAGTTTTATGACGAAAACCTTTGGGCGTTGGATGTCGACAAAGACTTAACGGAAGAACATCTTACCAGCTTCGTTAGATACTTCATCGTTCAGTATAATAACAACCAAATTCCTAATTGAGCTTTCTACGAATACCGTGACTTTCTTGACAACTAGACCATTAACATATGGAAAATAATTTAAAAAGGGGTTGAATTCAGTTCTAAGTCTAAAATGTAGAAACAAGGGATTTACGTTTAAGTATATGGCACTATAAAGCTGGCACAAACCCTCTTAAAACTATCCTAACTTTAGGAACGCCTTCGAAACCTATACTCAAAGGAAAAGGATATTAAAAATACTTACCTCCCATTCATGCGATCTAATAGACCTCCCCTTTACCCTTCTTAGCTAAGTTAAATCTCTTTATGCGCTAGAGATAAAGAACCTGTTAACCTATTCCGTAGTTTAATACCCTTACGTAATAACGCAAAGTACGCCCTTAACGATGGCAGGGCACGTAAAGCAGCGGCTTTCAACACGGCCAAAGGTATTAACATCGGTACTCTACACCAGTTAATTAAGTAAAATCGTCAGACCTCCCAAAGCCTACAAGTAACTATTGCCCCTTAGCAATTTAGTCGCCAAGCTCCTCAAAACCCTTCCCTATTTACGTTCGCCTATACACGAAAGCCTACCACAAGTCCTACCACAGGTCTTTATCCCTCGGGCTAGACGATTGGTAATTACTCTTAATACCATGCCCTAAAAGCTTTAAAGCTTAAACTTCCAGGAAATACTATTTAAGTTTGGGATAACTATCGCGAACTTCCCCCAAAACCTATTAAAATAGTTAATATCAATTATAACTTGTTTACGGATTTCCTTAAAATGTAAAACGACGTAAAGAAGTATAACAGAAAGCCTTACAACCTTTTTAATACCAAAATGATGCCTTTCTTAAACATATGCAAATGAATGGAGGTTTTTCTTTTAAATTTTCACTTACTATTCCCTAGAATCTTCTTAGAATATGCCAGAGACTACTAACTAACCTTTTTTACTAAAGTTATCACGTTCCACGAAATTTACGATAGCATAAAGGGCTACTTCGAATATGACGTTTACCTTACGCAATATTACACAAATTGGGCTATAATGCGGTGGACTATAATAATGGCAAACAAAAAAGAAGAGGAAACGTTAATAGATATCCTTTATTAAATGCTTAATAAGTTAATGCTATGCCAAAAAAAAACAATAGGGAAAACATACGCCGGCAAAGCTGTACTTTGCGAGTAGGTACAGGTAGCGGTTACGGGTGTTAGTGAGTTTGAATATGCCTTATAACGCTCAGATGCTACTTGCGAAAGCTTTTTTAACCAGTTACGTTCCTCGTTTTCCACCGTAATAGCGAGTATACCAAACTCGCTTAGCATGTATTCCTAAGCCGGCAACTTCCTTAACGTGAATAAAGAAGACTTTGCGGTGGTCAATTACGTTGATCGCAAGTATGGGCGCCTATAATGCCTAAAGTCTGACCCATCGACCTCGGCCCCAGACTAAAGGCAGTAACTACGTTAACGTTAATAAAGCCAAAATTTAGGTGTACCTATTAACCGTTAACACTATCGTCGTAATAGTGGCAAAAGATGTTAAATCTATAGCAAGAATAGCTGTTGGTTAACTTGGCATCCCCTTTGCCGAGCGAAATAACAGAAAGGTAATATACTCTATCCGGTAACCTACTACTTTTAATTACAGGATTACTTAGACCAAATCATAGATTTCGAGGGAAACGAGCCAGTTGATGGAAATGCCCCTAAGTAGATCAAGTTGTATGAAAATACTGCTTCTGGCGCGGCCCAATAACTAGCCGACCACGCTTCATTATACCGTTCAGGTGGTAAAAACCCTTACCTTTGCCTTAACCAAGCCTCTGTCCCCTTATACATCTTTATCCGTCGCGATCGTTACATGGACTATACGTTTTAAGGTATTATGTTAAATATAGAGGCAATAAGGTACTTAATAGGAGGTTATTTGTAATACGTAGTATTGTGGAGGAAAAGTATTATAGCTACTAAGATTAATCGTTACGATGCTGATAAGGCTAAAGTTGTTTTTAATCTAGACCAATAATTATCATTATTAGGGACAACGGTAGTTTAAACTGTTGTGTGGGCAATTACGTTTTATATCCTAAAGTTCTCTACCTCTTTCCTTTTTTATTTAGAAGATATAAAAACGTTTGGCGTTAACGTTGAAGTTAACGTAAACGAGTTGGTTAAGAACGGTTAAAGATTTTCAATTGGTCTTAAGTGAGGGTACTTATGGTTTTATCTTTAAAGATCGAAACTAGTGGTGTTAAACTTGATAAAGCTGGAGATACGTCAACTATACCAGCGTTAGAACTTGTGGTTATTACTATATATCCTCATAGATAGTATACATAAGCCAAGTAGTGGTACACTGTATTGCAGGGTGTACTCCTACAGGATGTACGATAACGTGTCACGCTACAGGCTGCACTCTTACAAGACGCAAAGTGCATCGTACATGGATCGGTCTGGAATGGCTATTCCAAACCAACGGCAATGCGTGGATTGGTCTAGAAGAAGTATTTCAGAATAATACGCTCTGGGTGGAGGGCGTATAAGCTCTGACCTATAGTGTACACCTCTAGATACTTTTTCTTAACTATCATTTTACTTTATACTACAATCACTAATTATATTAATTACTTCATTGAAAACCTTATATTTATGTGAATATTATAGGCTTAAGATATTACCGATACTAATTAGTAGCTGACTTAGTCGACTATAGATAGTCTAGGAAAAAAAAAGACAGATACATATTAAAATACCTATAGTGGGATATTATAACAGTCTTAACTATTTGTAATTTAACACTTAGGTTTTATAAGAATTACACGCCGACAGGTATAAAAACTGTAAAGACTAAGTAACTTAAAGAAGAAAAACTTGAGTACAATACCATTAACCCTTATTTGGCTTTTTATCTACTAAAAGCCTCGTTACGCCACTATTAACCCTTGTTAGGCGCTCTAACGTACCCGGGAACTTTTTGGAAAACGTTCTATCACGTATCAGGACACGTAAATCAAAATTAACAAGTTTCGGGACCCTTCGTTGGTACCTATCCGATTTCCGACAATTTACACCAATCGCCTTACTAGGATCGATTATATACGAATATCCAAACCGACCGCCTTAACAATATCGGTTATATACCAAGCAACCAAACCGATTACTTTACCAGGTTCGATTACGATATACCAAACCAGACCAATTACCAAACACTGGATTATATAACGTACATCCCTACAATTACATCCCTTATTTACCTTATTCGCCTTACACTTCCTTTACCTCATTTACCTTTTCGTATTCGCCTTACGTGTTTTAAATTTAGTTGTTATAAAGTTTAAGTCTTTTTTACCGCGTGGCTAACGTAGCATTACCAAGAGCTAACAAAACCTAATTTAAAACGCTTAACTGGTTGATAGTCACTCCCTAGTTATCGTTTGAAATTTATTTACACTAATAAATACTAGTAAGCACTATTTCAATTACTTTATTTACTTTACATTCGTCGTTTATGTAAAGTATTACCTTAAACTTTAAAGCCTAAACATATTCAAAACATTATCATGGCTCGGAAATATTAACTTAAACCGCTTGAACATAACTAATAAATATAAAAACCACTCCAAAATAACTATAATTATGTCCCCAAAACTAACATTACTAGAGTAATATAACGCCAACTTTGATCTCCTGGTAGAAAATATGGAAATCAGGAAGGCTATAATATACGAAATCGACCTAGGTCTTTAAAATAATATCATCGATTTTCCAGTTAAGGATCTCGACCAATACATGGCAAATACATACATTTTAGCCGTTATATTCCGCTACTGTGGGGAAAAAGCCTAATGACCTAACTTATTAGATGTTTTTTATGAAAACTTTTCAAATTGGACGTTAAATATATTACATATAGTAAATCCTGCTATTTCCAAAGCCTTAAGGATGAAACTACGAATGAAAGGTATTAATACCCTAGGAGGTAGAAATAATCGCCTTGTAAAGGCCCTATTCGAAACAGCACAACTTATCGACGTACCAGACTAGGATAATAAAAACTTGTACCTAACGGAATTTATAAAAGGATACTACCATACGAAGCAGAAGAAACTATTACTAAAACGACGAGTACAAGACATAAAATGACCCAATTTTGTATTTGTATTTTAAGCTATAAATAAAAAACCCGAAAAACAAAAACGACTATAATCTCTATCTACCACATAAGTAGAATCTACTCCTACACCGGCACATATTTTAAAACAAAACCGAATAAAGAACCATTTCCCGAACACTGGAAATAACCCGATCGACCACGATGGAAGCGGCCGAAACACCGAAAACAACCTGATCAACTATGGAAGGATCGGCCACAACACAAACAACCCAACCTTAGAATTAACGAGCGATGTAAACCGCTATTACGTATTATACGAACCGATGCCTACAAACTACAATCCTTACCGCAACCTCCCACCTTATCGCTTTCTCACGAAGAAAAATAATCTTATAAAGTTAACTAACTTTGCTAGGATATGAAATAGGGATAATAACTATAGAGGTAAACCATACGACGTATTTAATAATAAAATACGCGTTATGCTTAATACATATAAAAAACTAGATGTTAAGTTATCCTAATTTTATATTATCTTACCTGATATACTCTCCAGATAAGCTAAAAAATAGTATATATATTACATTACATAAAAACATTCGTCTACGAAGTGTTACAACGGCTTGAAATTTCACTTCGTTACGTAAATTAACCATAAACTTTACGATAAAGATTAAACCGGTATAATATGGAGATCCGTAAAAGATAATAAAAAAACGACGATAAAAACCTATAGGAAATCCTTATCGCCTTATTAGCAGAGTTCCAAAAGTATTAAGCAGCGCTTGGACCGGAATATAAAGACGATAAACTGTTTATTTAAGTAGTAACAAAGGCCTGTCAAAGGAATCCAGATATCGATCTTATACTTTTCAACACGAAAAAGAATTTAAAAGATTTTTATATAAGCTTCAAAATATATTTCAAAAACTTTATACGCCGATAAAAAAGTTTCGAATCAACATTTGTAACTAATTAGATTAGAGGCGATATCTAAATCACCAAAATAAACCACATCGAGATAATTTACTACGTTTTGGACCGTAGATTCAAGTTTTACCCGAGGTAAAACGATCGTCCAAAGTACAAGTACCAAGGAGGAAACCCTGGTAGTAAAAGACAAGGACGATCGTTCGAAAATGAAAAAAAAAAAAAAAACGTATCGAAATGATAAAAATACTGACGGAAGAAAATACGACGCCTGACAGGTTTATGAAAGCTATATCATATATGGTAAAGTTGGTTGTTAATTTATGAAACACTCCGTTTACGAGTAAATTCGGACCAAATAACAATTTTGAGCCGAGTATAATTTTGAAAATGAGATAAAAGCTAATTTTACAACATACGTAACCAAATACAAAGGCATAGATGACGTACTCGATATATACCATTACGAAAATATATCCAGAAAAAACGACCTTAAACAAACAGATACTTACCTATTAGCTCACGACGACGAAAACACCTAACGTATTTTTGCCGGCTTGTAAGATACCTCTTTCTTATATATTACTGGCGTAGACTATATAAACGAAGTATTCAACGCTAATATGGCGTCGTAATTCACCCTTTTTAACGGATATTAAACCAGGTTCCAAGGTATTATACCTAATATTGGCATAGCCAAAATCTCAATGGCTGGAAAGCAACAATACAATGCATTTACGGCGAAATTTCCGAAATTTCGGTTAAACCGGATATGAAAATACCGAAAGGTCTTATTTAGTAAAGGTAAGGCGACGTCTTTCGGAACGGTCGTTATAAATACACGTTTCGAACCGATTGAATTTTATGTAATGGATTTCAAAACGCCATTTCTACTTTTATTGGTTAACATAAATAAGCTTGTAATTAAGGTCCGAAATACGACTAATTAGTTTATCCGCGTTTTAAATAATATATCCATATTGTTTAGACTTAAATTCGACTACTTATATGTTTTCCCGAAAACACGTATAATTAAGGCTATTTACTTAACTTGGTTAAAATTACGAGTTTTACATCGACGGTTCGGACACCCAGTTGCAAAACGCTTTTTACATCTATTTTACGTCATATGCTATACAGATATAAGGAAAAACGTATTCGACGCTATAGAAAAGTTTTATTATAAATACTAGCTTTGCTTACAGGCTTCACGATGGTTTAAATTCCGCCTTTAAAACGATATGGACTTTAACTACGAAGTAATCATTAATATTATATATTTAGACAGCTAACCAATCTTTTACGTCGTCGATACGGTTACATCATTTTAAACCGCTAAGTTTATACAAAACGTTTTTATCACAAACTATTAGGATGCTTTAGTTACCTACTAATTAAACGTTTACCTTATGCGTTTAAATTAAATTACGTTCGACGTCCATACGGCTTTCAGTTTTACCAAATAGTGTACGAAAACTTGAATAGTCGGTAACGAGTGTAAACAAATCTTAGTAAAAGCCGTATAGGGTATTAGAAGGTGTAAAGGATATTATAAACCATTAAAAAACGTATATACTGTTGTTAAGAAAATTAAAGGGTGTTAATTCCAAGGAATTTATCCTTTAAATAGAGGTTAACACCGTTAACAACACTTTTACTCCAAATGGACTGATTTTTACGTTCTTTGTATTTGGTATTTACCCGAATATCCACATAAACTTTGCCCCATCATTATCTACAATACAAAGAGCTAATGTTGAAGCCAAAGTAATAACGACTTTACGCTTACTACGAACAAAAATAATATATCAAAAACGTTTGCTATAAGAAACTACCCACGTAAGATTAACGTATTAAACTTATTATTGTAATTTAAGGTTTTAGTTTGGAAAACAAAGAATGAATAAATTAGCCCTTAAAGGATCAATAGATTTAAAGGCTATAATATATTTGTTAACTTACCAAATAAAACAGGTTCGTTTCGTTGAACAATGGTACGAAAATATAAAAAAAGGTGAAAAGAAACGGCCTGAAACCGTAAAACGAGAAAAACCGCCTACAAAACATTACCTTAAACGACGAATTTAAACCGAATTTAGCTTTAACTTTATCTTTAAAACGTAAATCCAATCCGACTACGTTAAAAACTCGACTTCGAGCACGTCTTTTCGGCTCGAAAACCAAATAAAGCTTTAGAAACTTTGTTACGAACTTTTCTATTACGTAAAAGGAAATAAATCGTGAACTTAGATTAAAGCTCCGTCGTAAAGGTATTATTACTACTTTAGGTGCCTTATTTGTATAATTTACTCAAACGGAAATCTCCGCCCTTATCGACTAAGGCGTGTTTCACTTTAAATGCTTAGAACTAACCGTTTACGTCGTTTATAGAATCTTTCTAACCCGCTTTGTTTACAAAGTTAAGGATAAAGCCAAAAAGTCTTACAAAAAGCCCGCTTAATTGTAAAAGAATATGATGACGAAGGTAAAAAGAATATTATAACCTAATTACCCATATTTTAAAGAGTTAACCATCGCCTAATTCTTACGCTCGTTGCTCTTTTTAATAATTCATATAACTTATATATTAAATTTCGAGATATAACGTAGGCCTATACTTAATTCGAGGAACGGCTAAAACGACTGATTTATGCCGATATACCTAAAGACTTAAAGTAATACTACCTACCTAATATAATTTTACGTATTATAAAATTACTTTACGGCCTAGCCGAAACGGTTGTTTATTAGTATAATATATACTAAAGATACTATAAGAAACGATACAGAATAACCAATTCTACTTTCGACATATGCTTATTAGTATTAAAAGCCCATCTAAAGGCTTTGCACCAACGGGTATGCAAACGTACGATACTTTAACGTGATATAAATTTCCGTTTTCCGCATCTTAAAAGAGGAAACTTTTGAGGAATGGATTAAAAGCTAAATCTTAGACGTTCTTAACAAAATATAACGTAATTGATTTTGATAGTGTTACAATTACCATTCGGAAAAGCAATTTAAGCTTTACTTAACAGGGTTAATTAAATAAATTTACCCTTATTATTTTAGATAATGTAAAACGAACCAACGATTATAGATGTTAACGTGTACATAGCAATTGGATTGTTTTTATAATATAACCAAAGGCAGTATTTAACCTTTCGGTCGCCGCGTAATACTAAATCGATCTAACGGACGATACGTGTAAGGCGTTTAATAAACGCCTTTCGTAGTAAATATATAATCCGAAGCGCGGTTTATAATTCGCGCCGTTAGATATAGGTACGGTAAAACTATATGTTTTTAGTAACGGTTTTTTCTGCATTCATAGCGATTGTAATTTACAAATCGGTTTCATTTTAGTTTTCGATAACGAAAAACCAGTCCGAAACGGATTTACGTTTCGAAAAAACATAATTTATTAAGATTTTACTAAGTGTAAAAGGGTTACGTAAAGAGTCTTAGCTTTCGAGATCTATAGTATGGTTAAAGGCTTCGATTCGGGTATTACTATAATAATAACGGTTCGGATAATCGTTTTTAACCTTAATTTACGTCTTATCCCTTTTATTATATATACTAACTCCCTTTCGCTTTATTAGTACTTAATTAAATTTGGAATTACGAACGAAAAGCGTTAAATAATCGATATTATAACTTTACGTAAGTTATATAAACGCTGTAAAATCGACGAAATAAAGTAAATTAACGGAAAATCTAATCCAATAAATACGATAACTAAAACTACGTCAAAAAGCCATAAAAACACTTATATCGATAAACATATTATTTATTAAGGTTATTAAAAAGGTTTTACGACCCTAATAAATTATCCAACTATTTTTATACTAATTTCAATCGGCCCGTTTTACATTATTTACACCGATCTACGTTTTTCCTTTATTCAAACATATTATTTGTGCCGATGGCGAATTTTACCTTTATTAAACACGATTATTCGTACCGATTTCCGATTTTTTTTACTTTTTATTTCATTTTATAATATCGCATTAATTTTGGTATATCACCTTTTTTCTTTTACATTTTCTATTACATTTATTACTTCATATTATTGTTTTAAAAAGAGTTATAAAATTACTATATAACGTATTATTCTATGGTTGGGTACGTCGGCTCAGCCCGAGGGTATTTATTTACTATTAAAGAAAAATGGTGATATCGTCGCGTCCTTACCGTACTTTTTATCGTCCTTTCCCTTTATATTAACGTTACATTTATTACCGCTAACGACGTTATTAGCTTTAGCGAGGATATTACTTTATACTTTATTAGTTATAACCTTAAATAAAGGTGTAAGGGAAGGATTACCATTTTCGCGACAACTTACAATAATGTCGTCGAATTCGCCTACAGAGTATATACGTAAGCTTCGTTTTTAGGCGGCAATGGCGGTTGCCGTTTCTTTAATTCGTCAGTTAACTTTTATTTATTAATTAGCATTGGCTTTCTTTCATTATTTAAGAAGATTTGTTTTTCGAATCGCCCCGAACGGTGTATTTTTATTAGATAAGGGTTTTAAAATTTAGTCAAAATTTGGTAAAAAGCCGGCGGATGCGTAATACGGCCTCGGCTTACGGTTCTAAGACTACTGAAACGGGGGCGTACGAGCTGTCAATCCGCTTATAGCGGTAGTAGCAAGCCGAGTGGCCCCCACTTTCGTAGTAATCGTTAATAAATTTACCCGCATATGTAAACGCAGCATACGATACGTAAGGCGTATTTATTAGCGGCCTAAAATTATGGACCCAGATACGTCGCTTTAACGTTTAACTTGTTAAAAAGACTTTACGACGTACCTTATCGATACGGAGCTCGAGGCGGCGGAGGAAATCCGCCTCGTATTCCTTATTTTTAAAAACAGGAGGTTATAAACTTATAAACGAGGGAACTAGGATAAACGTATCTTGGCGTAATTACGCTAGGCTGCGTTTACAGCATAAAAAGGCCCTTATATGTAATGGGGTCTTTACCCGTGGAGAAAAGGTAAGGTTTATAACCTTAGGGTCCCTTTACTCTTCCCTTTAGGAGCTGGAGAAGGGGGAGAGAAAGGGGGGAGAGGGCGGTGTGGCGGCGGCAGGACTTGGCGGCGTGGCGACGAGCGGGGTAGCGGGGGCGGGCGGCGTGGCGGTAATGGAGGAGATTATGCCCAACGACGGCGGGCTGTTATTTCTAGTGGTGGTAATATTGGGGGCGGCGGCTGCGGCGGCTATGGTGGCAGTGACGCGCCGACGCTTTCGCGCCAAACGGCGTTTTACAGTCCTGTTTTTACGCGGTATTTGTTCGAAAAATAGGTTAGTATATGTGTAGGCCGAGTAACCTCCATATTAAAGCGGCTTGGTTTGGTTAAATAAAACAAAAGATGGATTAAAATAAGGACTTACATTAACTATGACTACGCGCCTTTGGATAAAAAAAAAGCTTTACTTAAAACGATAACGATATATCTTTTTATACTAATCTATTACGTAATTACGTCATTATCTTTACTTAATTACCCTTACGTCATTACTATTACGTAATTACCACTGTTAAGAACAACTAAAAGCGTTATTACCAACTATATCGCCCCCATTTAACTATACTAACTAGGCCCGAATTATAAATATTACCTCGACTTAGTTTTACTAATTTTAACCGAACTTTAAATACTACCTCAGCTAAAAAAAAAAATTAATCTTAACCGAACTTATTAATTTAGACCTTTTACCATTAATATAGCAATAACACTATTATTACAGAAACTATTGATTTGGACGTTTTGCTATTAATACAGCAATAATACTGTTATTACAGAAACTGTTAATTTGGACTTATTACAATTGATATTACAAATAACATTGTTACTACTGTGTTATGGGTACAGAGTATACAAGGACAAAAGAAAAGATTGCCTGTGTGGATATTACTATATATCTTTATAGAAAGTATATATAGGCTAAGTAGTAGTACACTGTATTACAGGATATACTCCTGCAGGATGTATAATAATGTGTCACGTTGTAGGCTGCACTTTTGCAATACATAAAGTGCATTATATATAGATTGGTTTAGAATGTTTATTCCAGACCGACGTCAATACGTGGATCGGTCTAGAAGAAGTATTCCAGTGTGATATGCTCAGGGTGGGGGGTTTATAAGCCCTCACCTATGGCGTAAAACTCTGAATACTTCTTCTTGACTATCATCTTACTTTATACTACAATTACCAATCATCTTGATTACTCTTCTGAAGACTTTATGTTCATATGAATATTATAGGCTTGTGACCTTACCGACTGAACTACCTAACCGTTAATAGGCTATATAAATTCTTGAAGTCTGTAGGGTATTACGATGTAGAATATTTTGCCTTATAAATTATTAAACGACTTTGCCATTACTGTAAAACGTATTTCTAAGTTCCCCGGAAATTTTAGTTTACATTAAAAAATGGTAAGGATTTCAATTACGTGATCTTCGTCGATATATTTTACTTAAATAATAAGCTTATCCTTTTCATCGTTGATTTTGTAACCTCTTTTTATGGATCTAAGTTTCTAAAGTCTTTTTCGGCAAAAGATACGTAGGAAATCTTCAAAATACTATTAATAAACACGTACCTAGGCCTATTAAACGTTATCGTATACGATGCTGGTATCAACTTTACCGCGATAGAGTTTTAAAAAGATGTTAAGATAATGGGTATCCAGAATAAATAGGTTTTTGTAAAAGCTTACTAAAGTATTAGAAAGGTTAAAAGGATATAAACTTTATTTCACCAAGCGTATAATATCTTTATATTAGAAATTCAAAACTTTACGGATCCGAAGGCATGCTTATAAATAGAAGTAAAAGGCATAAACTATACTGTGGGCCCTAACGGCTTATTACTACCGCTTTTAGTCTTTTGAGCATACCTACGTCTAAAGAGTGAATCTCCACCTTTGGCAAGTACCTAAAAATGCGTTAATGCCTATAGTAAAGCTTTAAGGGAATTGTGAAGAGAATCAGCAAGCCACCAGATCAATAACTCCCGTAATACCAGGAACAGCCCTTTAATAATCGACGTATTCGCTTTACCGTTACGAATTGAAGTCTTCATATAGCAGAATCCAGGCGAATAGGAGTGCCCATACAAGATATTAAGTATCGCGAACTTTAAAGTAATTGTCGAGACTACTAACGACTCTATATCTTTTCGAATCACTCAGTTAAAGCCCTATATTAAGGCTATTAACGAAAAATACCCTCGAGCCAAACGATAGAGTTAACATGAAACTCCTCTACCCGTTATCGACAAGCCGATGGAACGTCGTCGGCGCGGACGACCCCCGAAAATAGAAGAAAACTATTAAAGAGGAGGAATATATACCGGGCCGCATTTATAATACAACTTGAGTAAGTAGAGAAAAAAAGGATAACGAAGACTTAGCACTAAAGCTTCGAGCTCAAGAAATTATCAAAACCTTCGGAAAACCCTTTAAGGAAAGCGATAAGGTTGAGATTAACGGCCTATTAATTCGAAAGGTTATACAATTTGTACCGAAAACCGATTTTAACCTTTAAAACCCGAATGTTACGATTTTTAAGTCGAGGATTATTTACGAGGTTAAAGGTAAAACCACGGGGCAGCCGTACGAAAAATATTGTTTAATTGCTTAAGGATATAGTAATAAATGTAAAGATTAAATCCTTATACAATAGCCAACAATTTAAAAGATTAATTAGCGCTTAATTATCGCTTTAATAAAAAGTTTAGTAGTTAACAATAAAGGTAAGCTTACGCTTAATGGCCGTAATATAACGTAAGCCTTTATATAATTCACAACGGATTTATAACGAATCGTATTGCTAAAATTGTTATAGAAACTCCGTGCCATTTACCTTTTAGGCATGGTAATATGTTATATTAAGCTACCATATGGATTAGATAAAATAGGCGTTTATTAGTTTCTAACCTATTAGTCGTATTTTAAATTCCGGCTAACGATAAAGTTTTGAACGTAGAACCCGTCTTTATTAATAACGTAAAAGGAAAACATAGGAGTGATAGTTATGTAAATTAACGATACCCTTTTCGTCGAAACAGCTAGCTTTATATTATTGATACAATAAGTGATTGAAGTCTTGAAGTTTTGAAATTGTAAGCCGATAATAACTTTAACGAAAAGCAATAAAATTAACTTTAATAAATCGTTAATCTGTATGCTTGGTATTAACTCCGGTTTTAGCTTTCGCTAAAAGGGCTTATGCGTTGTTTTAACTATAATTAACAAGACTAACGTAGATAGAGCTTAATGGTATTTAAATTAATGTGCTCGAGGTAGCTATATTATTATCTTATGCCAACCGGAAGTATTTTACGACTTATTCATCGCAGCGCAAGTACAAAAGCTAATAGATAGGGACTTTAAACCGTTAAATAAAAATTTCGAATGGTAAATACGAAATCTGGACCGCGAAATCAATATAATTCTAATCGATCTGTCAAAATCTAAGCTAATAATCTTTATGAACGGATCCTTTACAAATAACACCGATTTATATTTATAAATCGACTTCCTAATAACCCTCGTCAATGAAAATAAGCGGGAAAACCAGTTTAGTATTATCAGTAACCTAATTTACTAAACCTCTATCAAATATAAGAGGATTATACGGATAGTATTAGCCTCAGAGGTCTACGGTTTAATGACGGGATTTAATGTAGGTATTAAACTATAGGAAATCTTAAACATTATTACTAAATAGCTAAAAATTCCTCCTATCCTGGTAGTAATCTGTATCGACTCGAGGAGCCTTTTCAAATGCCTTTTGAAGCTCGGAACTACCAGTGAAAAACGCCTAATAATCGACGTAATGTTACTCTAGAAAGCCTATAAAGGGAAGGTGATTAAGGAGTTCCGATAGATCGATGGCAAAGACAATCCCGCAAATGCTATGACAACGGCGGCGTTAAATAAGGCCCTAAAAAGGTTTGTGGATAATAATAAGTTAACCATACGCATCGAAGGCTACGCTAATAGGCCGTCCAGAAAGCTCAAATCACATAAAAGCGGATAGGAATACGTTGGAAAACTGGAAGAATGCCAAGGGATTGATAATAATGGTAATCTGTTTAAGTGACATAGTTGAAGAGGAAGCTTGCAAAAGCTTGTAGCAAAAAACCTTTTTATAAAACTTGATAAATTCGGATGTTGGGGCAACGAAATAATTAAAGTTAAATAGGGTAAATTTGGATACAATTAGGTGCAATTCAATATGGAACTCATCTGGAATTGACAGGGGTCCAGTCAGTTAACGAAGAGGTAATTTAGTGATAACCGAAAAAAATTGGTTAGCCATACTAGCGTACGCGTAAAAATTAAAAAGCCGCCAGTATTGTAAAAGTATTACATGCAATAAATTAGGTCAACTTTATTTACAGTAAAGTTGACTGTACTGCAAGTTGAGTATATTGCTTTGTGGAGATCTACCGCATTAGGTGTAAGTCGAGTACAGTATACTGCACTTCATACTGGGGAACGGACCAAGAAATTGGCCATATATATTACAGTGCAGACCGGCTAGCGGTCTGCTAAACCTAGAACAATACATCCACTATCTGATCACGTAATAATACTGTTACTTCGACCAATCGAATCGACAACATTGCAATATCGAAAGCCCTACAAACACTTTTTATTATGAACTAATTTAAAACAAAACTGAAAAAGGCGTCTGAATTAACGCACTTATCGTTTGCTAAATTCTCGTATAATTATAAAGTATTTAAGCTTTGATAATTTATAAAAATGTTAAAAAAACGTACCGTACATTGCAACTTCACGTTATATTTTTTGAAACTATTAATAATTACAATTGATTTCTTATCATAGTCTTTATAATAATATTCTACAAGTAATACATGACGAAAATAATATACAAACGGATGTAAGTTACTGTAATTATCTGGTTGAAGTAAATAATTACCTAAAGTTTAACGAAAGTAATTGTATTTTAAAAAGTTGTTTCGTTCGGGATTTCACTAAGCGAAAATAGGCTTAAAGAGGAAATTAAGCTGAAACCACTCGAAAACGAATTTATTTTCGGGTATTAAATAAAAAGGGGTACCTTTTCAAGCTAGCTAAATCAAAAGTTGAATAATTCTAAATTAATCGCCAATAAAATGTCTGTAAAAGTTAACAAACTCGAAAAGAATCTTGATTTTTAATATTAACGTAGGAATTGATTATTTCTGGATAACGCGTAACTTTTGTAAATTTATACGAATGTCAATCTTAGATTTTATAAACAATTTTAAATACTTAGTATTTTAAACGCCGAATTCAAATTTAGATATATTGAAAATAAGGTAAGTAATATCTAACGCATTCAATATTTGTTGAACCTTAACGTTATAGTTGTTTCAAGTACTGTTTAGATATATTTCAATATCGCTCAGGTATGAAAAAGAAAAACATGTGGAAAAAGGGTGTAAAAAATGATGAATATACTGATAAATGGTAACTGGTATGCTATAAAGAAGGTAACGACTTATTAGAAAAGTTAAAACCGTATACGAAACGTAATATTTTATCTGTTTCCTTTTCTAATACGAAACTTCTAACAATCGGCTTTAATATTTAACAAAGTAAATTACTTCATTCAAAATATATTTATAGGACAGTCTTCAAAAATAAAAATAAATACTAATTGACTTATGTAATAACGTTCAATCGACGGTATTCGATATAAAAATATAAGTAACTTTCGGGGTTCAAAACGCAAAGTTCGGGGGCACTCGTTAAAAAAAAACGATTTATACGTATATAACCTTAATCGAACAAATTAATTAACGTTTTCCTTAATATATAAAGCTCCTCCTACGATATGTCGTATAACGAGTTTTACGAGACATTTAAAAGTTAACCTTAGCTATCATTTTGAAATAATATTTCGTAGTCGGCTTCGAGACGATAATAGGGTAGTTTATCCCTAAAAGCTTTGTTTTAGATATTATATATATTACTATAGTCAGTATACATAAGTCAAGTGGCAGTGCATCACACTACAAGATACACTCCTGCAGAGTGCACGATAAAGTGTTACTCTGTAGGCTGCACTTTTGCAGAGTGTATGATAACGTGTTACGCTGCATATGACACTCTTGCAGAGTTCATACGTGGCACGGCCTGACAGGGGGATTATCAGAGTGCATGGTAGAGTGTCATTGCCTGGATGAGAGGTTTATAACCTCACACCTATGGTGTGCATTCTCCGAATGCTTCTTTTTCCCCCGACAACTTATATTTACGACTTCAATATACACCAATCTTTATGAATTCCCTTCTGCTAATTCAATGTATTAGAGACCTTACCGACATTTATCGAATAAAAAGGGGAACTATTTCAAGCCTTTGAGAAACTAGTCATTAATAAAAACAAATAATTTCGGGGTGAGTGCTTTATTAATATCTTTAAGAGAGACGGCGGCGAGTCGCGTAACAGCGGTTTGGTTCTTTTGGGTTTTTTGTAAACTAATGTAAAAGGTGGCAGCGACAACTCCTTTAAGTCTTTTTTATATTAGCGTAAACCCTTATTTCCAAAAGCGATAAATTCCTGTTCATTCTAGGAGTAACTTATTTTGACACGTCGTAAATTACCCATTAATATTATATTTGAAGCTTATAAAAATTAACGTCGTATTAAAAGTAAAGAATCACGTAGGCCCAAATCTGATATCGATATTTATCGAGGTCAATATTTAGGAAAGTTATATAGTAAATAAGCTATAAAGCGAAACCAGGTACGTAATACATAGTTTGGTCGAGTCGTCGGGGTGGAATACAGATATGCGGTAATTTTAAACAGCTAATAAGTTATTTACTCCTAACTTTATAATATTTATGATTTATATTTCCTCAAGCAGAAAGAATGACATAAAATTATAAAGTAAATCTGTTATGAATAGGGACTTATGTCGAAGTTAAGGCGAGGTTATCTAGTTAAATGAAAGTTTTTTTTTAACTTTTATACGCGATTTTATACAAGAAATACGTTTTTTTCCCTTTTAAAGGTTAATAAAATTTTCGGACTAAGTAAAGTAAATAATTATATTAACCTTAATATTAAAACCATTTAGGCCTTACGTTAAATCTAATAAATAGGTACGGATACGATAACCGTTCGCGTTACACTATAGATACAACCTAAGGTTCTTATGACAGGAAAATATAAGGCGTTGTGAAATAGGTTTTTATTAATTTAATAACCCGTTTTTAACGGATAATATAACATACGGGAAATTAATTGCAGTTAACTTTCGCTACAAGTTTTTATGGAATAATACGAATTTCATAAACGACGGCATCAATTACAACAAGTGAGGAAAAGCATTAGTTACGTTTTTCACTAAATTTAATAAAGTTCCGCGATCTATTCGACAAGTATAAGGTTATAGCTTTACCCTTATATAAATGAAAACTCGACTATTCCATTTACATTAAATCGAACAAGGATAAATCTTTACCAAAACTAACTTAGAAACTATTATACTAGATATCAATAAATAAACTTTTCGAACTTAAATATCAAGTTACGAAATTAATAAATAAAGGTTAAATTAGAGCAAATTCCTTATTAAATACGGCGTCGGTATTACTAATTTTTGAACCGGGAGGGGAGAGAATAATGGGTTCATATCTATCACCAGGTATTAAAAAAAATTACCGAATAGGATCGTTTTTCCTTACCTTTAATTAAGGAAATCCTACGTACGATGTCGAAATCGATGTAACCTACGAAACTAGATATTTAAACGGCGTTTCACCGTATCTGAATTCCACCTGGATAAAAATAATTAACGGTTTCTCGTACGCGTTTCAGGTTATTCAAGTAATTAGTTACTCCTTTCGGGCTAACGGAAACGCCGGCGACGATTTAACGATATATTAATTATGTACTAGCGGATATCGTGAATAATTTTGTTATTACTTATTTAATCGACCTTGTTATCTTTTTTCCCGGCAGTAAATAAAATCATATAACGAAAGTTCGCGTAGTTTGAAGGCGATTTTGTAATATTAAGTTAATCTTAAACTTTAAAAAGTGTAATTTCTCGGTTAAATAGATAAATTACTTAGGTTTCATCATAACGGTTAACGTAGATATTCGGGTGACCTCAAAAAAATACAGTTAATACGAGAATAAGAGTTACTACATACTATTCGAAAGGTTCGAAGTTTTTTTAGGTTTTATCAACTTTTATCGAAACTTTATCAGTAATTTCTCCAAATTAGCTAATTATCTTATCCCATTAAAAAGTAAAGAATTCGTTCAATTTAAATAGAGCGGGAGAAATACGTATTCTAAACTTTAAAAAATACATATATTATGATCACGATTTTAGTATATTAGAACATAAATCGGCTAACGATAATTGAAAACAATTATTCTCAAATAATGTTAGGAAAGAACATATCGTAACAGGATAAGGATAATATCTTAAAATTAGTAACTTATAATTTTATACGATTAACGGATACGGAACGTAACTATATTATTTATGACAGAGAATATCTCGCGGTAGTTTTCTATTTAAAAGCGTAAACTTCGAAATCATATAACGTCCACACCCTATCTACGATTCTCACGGATTATAAGAGATTGGAATATTTTTCTTTATTGTTCTTAATTTAGAAACGTCAGGATAAATCGGCCAAAAGTTTTTTGATTTTCTAATACGACTTACAATACTGGCCTACAAAATAAGGCGCCCATTCGAATACATTAACCCGCAGATTACGAAATAAACCTGAAGTTGAAAAGCGCCATATGCGAGTCTTTCGACCCATTTCCATTGATGTGTCAAACGTGGTAATGATAAACTTATATATTATAGAAACTTATACTGTGGCGGGATACATATAAATAAATTTATTAAAATGGAGGTTTAGTTATAACATCGCGATGATATATACATTAAGGGAGAACCGGAGAATTTTAATATATTGACGTTAATGGGATCGTCTCGCGCCTAGCTTGGGCCCGGGTTATCAACCAGAATAACTCCGGAAAATACCAAAACGTTAGTGTTAATAATACTGTCGCGGTCTCAGCCGGTGTTAAACCCGCTAACTTCGTTAAAGTTAAATAGTTACCTTATTTTCGAACCGAACACCCTCGCAGAATTATAAAGCAAAGGAGTAGTAAACGACCCACCATCCGAAATTCGCCTATTAACGGTCTTTAAAGGCGCTAAACGCTTCCCGGCTAAAATAGGACATTCGATACAAATTACGGATTGTAAAATCGATTTGCGAAGTACATTTTATTACCTTGACCGACTATAGTTGTCGAGTTGAAAACCATTAACGACAAAGATCTTAAAATACACCCACAATTTGTTTATTATAGTTTATCCAGGTAAAAACGTTTTGTTTTGAATGATTGAATGGGATTACTATCAGAAAAGAATAGTCACAAATATTTAACACTTATATCGAATATATATATAATGTTGGTAGGCCTTAGATCGTTGCAACGTTGTCTATTCGATTATTCAAAGTAACAGTAGTATTACATTAGTCAAGTAGTGGATGTATTATTCTAGGTTTGGTAGACCGATAGCCGTTCTACACTGAAATTTGTATGGCCAATTACTTGGCCTGTACCTTAAAGTGAAGTGTAACGTATTGTATTCGACTTACACCCAATGCGGTAAGTCTACACAAAGTAATACACTTGTAGTACGGTTAACTTTACCTATAGTAAAGTTGACCTACTGTACTGTATGTAATACTATTCCAACCCTAGCGACTTTTTAGTTTGTATATGCGTATTAGTATGATTAACTAATCTTTTCCGGTTAACATTAAATAACGACCTCGTACCCTCTATCAATTCCAATTAACTTCTATACTAGATTATATCCAATTATATAAAAATTGCCCCCATTTAACCTTAATTACTCCGTTACTCTAAAGTCCGAGTTTATAAATTCCCACAAAAGATTCTTCCGCCACAAACTTTTATAAGCCTCTCATTTAACCGTACCACATAAAAAAATTACCATTATTAATCACCTAATAGACTTCTAATCTGCTAACACATTCCTATTCGCCATTACGTAATTTAGGCTTTTTAGTCGGCCTATTAACAAAGCTTTCGATACGTATAGTTAGCCTATTACTATTTACAAACCATTTAAGGCCTTATTTAACGATATATTTGTTATAACGTTAACAGGATTATCATTTCCATCGATTTAATAAAACTCCTTAATCTACCTCCCTTCGTAAGCTTTACGGAATACTATCATGTTAATTATTAAGCGTTTTTCGCTAGTAGTTCCGAGCTTTAAAAATGTTTTTAAAAAGGCTTTTAGAATCAGTGTAAATTACTACCGGAATAGGGGGAATTTTTAACTACTTGGTAATAATATTGAGGGTTTCCTATAATATTATACCTATATTAAAGCCTATCATTATATAGTAAACCACTGATGTCAACACGCTTCATATAATCCTTTTATACTTAATTAAGGTTTACCAAATTAGGTTACCAATAATACTAAATTAATCTTACCGTTTATTTCTGTTAACAAAAATTATTAGAAATCCGATATATAAAAATAAGTCGGTGCTATTTATTAAGAACCCGTCCGTCAAGATTATTAACTTAGCCCTAAAAAGATCGATTAAAACCATATTAATCTCGCGGTCTATGTTTTATATTTGCCACTCAAGCCTTTTATTTCACCGGTCAAAGTCCTTATCCATTAGCTTTTATACTTATACCACAATGAATAGGTAAGTATTTCGGTTAACATAAGATAATGATATAATTACCTCGAATATACTATTTTAAATATCGTTCAACTCTAACCTTATTAGTTTTATTAATTATAATTTAAAAAGCGCTTTAGATTTTATGGTAAAAGTTAAAGCCGGTATTAACATTAAATATACGAATTAATAATTCATTAAATTTAAGTTAACTATCTATCGTTAATGTAGTTACCAGTTTGTAATTCCAGAACTTAGAGTTTTTAATCACTTGTTATTTTAATACCATTAAGTTAACCGTTATAACGAAAATTTTATCTTTAATTCGTTTATCTACTACGCTTAAGTCCCTTTTTTACATTACTAATACGTACGTATTATATATGAAAAACTTTATTATCAACCGTATTTGAAAATACAACTAATAAGTAAGAAACTAAGAAACGTCTGTTTTAGATAATTTATATAATAGCTTAATATAAAGTATTACGGTGCCTAAAAGATATATAATACGGAGTTTCTTTAGTAATTCTAATAATACAATCCGTTATAAATCCTATACTAATTACGTATAAGTTTACGTTATGTTATGGCTATTAAACGTCAACTCACCTTTAATTTTAGCTAATGAACTTGCTGTTGAAACGACTACCAAGTATCAGCTAATCTTTTAAATCGTTAACAATTATATAAGGATTTAATTTTTGTTTTTATTACCGTATCCTTAAACGATTAAACGTGATTTTTCGTACGGCCGCACCGTATTTTTACCTTGAAATTAGTAAATAATCCTCGACTTAAAGATCTTAATATTTAGGTTTGAAATGTCAAAATCGATTTTCGATACGAATTATATAACCCTTTAAGTTAATAGGCTGTTAATCTCGACTTTATTGCTTTCATTAAAATTTTTGCTAGAGGTTTTGATAATCCCTTATACCTGGAGCTTTAATATCAAGTCTTCGTTATCCTTTTTTTTCTTATTTATTTAAACAGTATTGTAAATACTACCTGGTATATATTCCTTCTTTTTAACGTTTTTTTTCTTTAACGGTTGTTCGCACCAGCAACGATTTACCAACTTATTGATAACAGGTAAAAAAGGATTGTAATAACTCGGTCGCTTAGTTTAAAAAGCTTAAAAATCCTTTTTCAATAACCCTAATATAGGGTTTAACCTAAGTAATTCGAAAAGGTATAGAGTCGTTAATAGTTTCAATAATTACTTTAGAGTTTGTAATACTTAATATCTTATACGAGCCGTTTTATTTACCCGGCTTCCGCTATACGAAAACTTTATTTAATAACGGTAAAGCAAGTACGTTGACTGTTAAAAGGCCGTTCCTAGTATTAAAGTCGTTATTAAATTAGAGGCGTACCTATTTTCTTCATAATTTCTTTCAATATTTACTTTATACCATAACGCGTTTCTGAGTACTTGCTAAGGGCGAAGATTTACTCGTTACGCGTAAATATGCTTTAAAAACAAAAAGTATTGGTACTAAGTTGTCAAGGATTATAATGTTGATTAAGCCTTTTACTACCATTTATAAACGTACCTTCGAATTCGTAAAAGTTTCGATTTAAAATATAAGGATGTTATATGTTCGGCAAAATAATACGTGTGATTTTTTAACTTTTTTAATACTATGATAGGTTTTTATAAATACCTATTTACACTGAATACTCATTATCGTAGCATTTTTTTTAAAACTCTGTCGCTATAGAGTTAATACCGGTATAGTGAATAACGACGTCAGGTGAACCCAGGTACGTATTAATCCATAACATCTTTAACGTTTCCCATATATCTTTTAACAAAAAGAACTTCAAAAACTTAACCCCGTAAAAAGAAGTTACAGAGTTAATAACATAAAATATTGGCTTATTATCTAACTAAAACGTATTAATAAAGATTTCATAATGAATTTTTCATCGGTTTTTAATGTAAATTTAAATTCTGGGGAGGAGTTAAGTATACTTTTCATAATATTGGTAAAGTTTTTTCATGGGTTTTAAGGTAAAGTATTCCATATCTTTATACCTTACAGACTTTAGGACTTTGTACAAACTATTAACAGCTATATAATTAAATCGCCGGTATAGTTAACGTATCTCCGGTTTAGTCAGGTTTAACACTACTACTTCCGGGCCCTAAAAATAGAACTATAGGTGCCTCCACTTAAAAGCGAATGAAAACCTTTGGCCGTTTTTAATCAATTCGTCTACGTTAATGTCGACGTTAATGTCGTAGGTTTTAATATCATTTAAATAAAGGAAAAAGCGGGTAGGAAACTTAAAAATATAAAAATTTATTACGCTTATAATAGTTTAAAATACCGTTATTTACAGTAAAGATAGTTATTCGCCTGAATTAAAGCCAATTTTAGCCTTATTAACATCGTAACGATTGATTTTAATAGATATAATGCCTTCCCTTCGTAATGCCATATACTACGAATATGTCACGACTCAAGCATGATAGCGG
Source organism: Anisogramma anomala (assembly GCA_038502455.1). Lineage (NCBI taxonomy): Eukaryota > Fungi > Ascomycota > Sordariomycetes > Diaporthales > Gnomoniaceae > Anisogramma > Anisogramma anomala. Next base: position 2,655,050 of record JASMMZ010000016.1, on the reverse strand, counting down.
GTCAAGAAGCAAGCCAGTGTGCAGCTGAGCCCGAAGTCCAACACATCAGGTGGGGAACACCTTTCCTTTGTTGGCGGAAATGACTAAACCAATCATGTGATTAGGATCAGTGGGATTAGCACTGATTAAAGTGATCCAGTACTGAAAATGGTATGAAGGCACGGATATATAAGGACATGGTCATCACCACATAGATAGCATTTCCTTCATAGCTCTTCAGTTGTCAATCTAAGTATTCAGTCTCAGTGTATTCTGAATAGCCTTACGGCTTTTGAACATTACTTGCATGGTTGCAATATTGTTCACTCAGCACCTCTACTACCTTCTTGATAACATAAACCCTCTAACACCTTCTATATACTCACGGGTATTTAGTGTGATTATTACAGAATAGCCTTTTATTAAGTAACTTGCTACCCCTATATCCAACATAATACATTAAAACGTGTAGTTTACATAACTATCACAGATATTAATGGTATATAGAGAGTTAAAGGCTTGGTTAGGGAAAAGGTAGGGGTTTTTACCACCTAAGCGGTATAAAAAAGCGTAGTAAGCTAATCATTACGCCGTATTAAAAACAGTATCTTTATACAACTTAATTTATTTAGGGGCATTAACGACGTTAATTAATTCGTCGCCTTGAAAATCTACGATTTAATTTAAATACTCTTATTTAAAAGTAATAGGATATTAGGCGTAATATACTACCTTTTTATTTTTACGCACGGCAAGGGGATGCTGAGTTGATTAACAGCTTTATTTACCACAAATCCAATATCTTTTACCACTATTACGACGATAATACTAGCGGTTAACAGGTTCGCCTAAAAATTGGCCTTATTAACTCCAACGTAATCACTACCTTTAGTTTAAAGTAGAAATAAATAAGACAGATCTTATATTTTATAAAAACCCGCACTTATGGTTAACGTAAATAACCACCGCAAGGTTTTCTTCATTTACGTTAATAGAATTGTTGGCTTAGGATTATATATCAAACGAGTTTAATATACGTGTTATTACGATAATAAACCAGAAACTTAACTAATTAAAAAAGTCTTTACAAGTAACATCTAGGAGTTATAAGGTGTATTCGAACTCGTTAACGCCCGTAATTGTTATTCGTACCTACTTACGAAATGTGGCTTTGCTAACATAGGTTTTCCTTATTACCTTTTAATACAATATCAACTTATTAAACCTCTATTTAAAAACATCCATTAGCGTTTTCTCTTTTGTTTTCTTTAATATCATTATAGTCTACCGTATAATAGCCCAGTTTATATAGTATTACGTAAAGTAAAAGTCATATTCGAAGTAGCCTTTTATATTATTGTAAATTTCGCGAAACGTCGTAGCTATAATAATGAAGGTTGGGTAATAGTTATTGACGTACCTTATAAAGAGTTTAACGATTCAATTACTAAAGAGCGATATGTATTTAAAGGTTTTTAAGGGCCTAATAATCTTATTTAATTAAATAGTATAAAACGCTAACGTTAATATATCTAGCCACGTTAAAGGCCCTTGCTTTACGTACTTTACCGCCGCTAAAATCGTATTCCGCGCTATCACGTAAGGGTACCAAACTGCCGAATAGATTTACAAGTTCTTTATCACCAACGTGTAAAAATGCTTAACTTAACTAAAGGTAAGTTAATAGCTCCTTAGATTACTTATAAAGCCGGTAAAGTTTTTTAATGGTTTTTCCTTTAAATTGTAGGTTATAAAGGTATTTTTCAAGTTAAGTTAGGTCGAAAAAAGATTAGGTCAACGTCGTAACGCTTTACATATAAAAGATGATCTTTTGTTCCTTTAATTCGGATTTAAGTTTTAACTTATCTCCTTTTTAAACTACTTTCCAAATTTTTATCATCAAGTTTTTTTAAAAAAAAAGTCGGGATATTAATTAAAATTACGGTAAAGGTCGTAACTATTATTATACTTAACGATAAAGTATCTAACGAAATTAGTAAAGTATTTTTCGGTTTATTCTTCGTTAATATTCAACATCTAAAGGTCTTCGTTGTAAAACTTGATAAAAATAGTTTCAAACTTTTTAATTACTTCTTTTTTAATAGGGTTAGTAATGGCTTTAAAGTTAACATTAACGGTAAAATTTTAACGTTTTAACTTGGATAAGACTTAATAGGCGTATAGGGAAAGAGAATTGGTGATATTTAGGCGTAAGGATTTGGTGTTTTTGGCGTAAGGTTGCGTAACGTGACTTTCTTGACGTAACTTGGTATTTTCGCTTGAAATAGCGAATTTAACGATTAAAGTGACGTAGGAAATAAAAAAAGTAAATTAATGATAAAGGTTTGGTATAAAGGGTAAAGTAGAAGATTATTTATTATTAGTAAAAAGCGGAGGTTGTAAGTTATTTGTCGTAGGAACTTAATTGTTTTTTTATAGTAATATTACCCGTAATAGTACTAACTTAGCCGTTTGTCAACTTTCCGAACTTTAAGACTTTTAATAGTTAATTTCAACGCTTTTCGTTAAAAAGGATCCGTGAAAATTTCTTAGTGTTTCAATATCAATACCGTCGCTTACTTCCAGATTTTCGTTAGGAATTAACGCAACCTAAAAAGTCTTTTCTATTTTCTTTCCGTTAAGAACTGACGTAGTACTAATAAAGGCCCTTAGCAAGAATCTTTCCTCTAACCTAACCACCATAACCGTAAAACGTAAACGGAAAATAACCTTTTATTTTATTTAGCTTATTTATACTTAATCTAAGAAGGATTGATCAGTGTTGATAGTCCTTAAATCGTTACAACGTTATCGATTCGATTGGTCGAAGTAATAGTAGTATTTTATTGGTCAAGTGGTGGATGTATTATTCTAGGTTTGGAAAACCGCTAGTCGGTCTGCACTGTAATTTGTATGGCCAATTGCTTGGCTCGTGCCCTAGAGTGAAGTGTAGCGTACTGCACTCGACTTACGCCTAATTCGGTAGGTCCGCACAAAGGAATACACTTGCAGTAAGGTCAACATTACTTACAGTAAAGTTAACCTACTCCACTACATGTAATACTATTCCAACATATAATATAATAGTATGAAACCTCGTTGTACCTTACGAAACAGCTTCCTTTAAACCCTCCCTATTTCAAATCGATATTAAACACATATTTCCATCGATTTTATAGTCGACCTGCTAGCTATCGATAACGAATTTCGGTATTTATGAGTCTTTATGGACCGCCTCTTTAAGTTTATTCAACTCGAAGCTATGTGGTTTATAACTGTCGATACGTATGTGGAACACTTTCAGAATATATGGTGGAAATTTTATGGATTTCCGGCTTTTATTTTTGACGACCGCGGATCGAATTAGGTCAGCATATTTTAAACGACTTTATATTTTCTAATAGAAATTAAAAATATTTTGTCGACGGAGTATCACTTATAAATAAATAATGGTATCAAACGTATAAACCAAAAAGTTTAAAGGTTTTTACGAATCGTCTTCGCCTTTTCGTACTATAATTAAGCATTATATTTACGCGTTAATTCATTTATATTTGTTAACCTGGAAGTGACGGTTACCAGGTTTAATATAAACCGTTTAATTAATAGATAAGAAATGTCTCCTATTCCTAGGGTAAATAAGGATATGAAGTTGTCGACCATTTGAACAGGACGAATGGTTACGTTTTGAGTATATTTATGAAAGGGTATGGAGTTAACCTAAGCAACGATAATATATGTTTTGTAATAAATAGAATGTAATGATCACACTAAATACCCATGAGTAAATAGAAGGTGTTAGTGGGTTTATGTTAACAGTAAGGTAGTAGAGGTAACAAAGGTGCAATATCAGAAGATGTTTGTCCGTGCTGTAGGATGATCATTAGCTGTTAGGCTATTCAGATATGTAGACTGAATACTTAGATTGACAACTCAAGAGCTATGAAGGAAATACTATCTATGTGGTGATGACCGTATTTTTATATCCTATGGCCTTCATACCATCTTCAGTACTGGACCGCTAAAGTCGCTGGTCGCTTCCTGCGGTCCAATGTAGTATCGACTGGACCGCTCTTCGGTCCTTGCGGTCCCAACCCTAACCCTGGGTCCTTACCTAAGAGAGATCCCTGGCTTGATGTGTTGGACATCAGGCTTCTGATAGCGCAGCAGACTGCTAGCCTATTCCATAACCTGCAGTTGGTCCTTGGGTTATAACATAGAAATAATAACGAACCATCAGTATCGTCTGGAAAAACGGTATAAGGTAAGTAATTAAGTTTGACTTGGCCTATATAATATTAAAACCAACCGCCCGAATAAAAATCTTAATTAGATTTATAATTAGTATCATGTTATTGATATTTAGAACCAGTTAAATATCGTTGTAAATATTTTAAGTAAATACCTTATATTTTACGTAAATTTAGTTTAATATATGGCGACGACCTTTTTTTTATAGGTTTTATTCGACACTTGCCCGAAACGAGTTTTTTTCGTTAACGATATAGGAAAATATATATACGACAAATTTTTAGGTTAAAAAATTCTCGTAATAAAAGCAGGGCGAAGCGATATTCGTTTCATATTAATTAAGTAAAAGGGTTCCAATAAGCAGGAGTAGGAATTGTTAGAAAACTACTAATATATTATAACCTTAGATAAGTTAGAGGCGAAATAAAGGACTTCCAGATTTATAATAACTCGTTATTTTGATGTCAGCGTTAAATATATATTAAGTAACTTATATGAGGCAAATCGCTTTTACCTCGAAAATAACATAATATTTTTTTGAAAACGGAAAATCCATCACTATTATAGTATAATACGATACGTAGGGGCCGGATATATATTACCCGACCTCCTCGGATAAATATCCGATCGCGAAATAACTTTTACCATGATTGATTAAAGTTTTACCTACTCGTTATTTTTATTTTTATTTAAGTCCTATAAATAATAGCGACATTAACTTTATGTATTCTATTACGATTATCCTCAGATATTGAGAGAAGTTAGTAAGGGTGAGCGAAGCATGGTGAGGAGGGTGTTAGTTAACGTTAACGTTAACGTAGGAGGCTAACGAAAGGCGGGGCCAGTGCTAAACAACACCGATAATAGCGGGTAACGCTAAGCCGGACAATCGCTAGGGGAGGCCGATAATAGAAGTTAACGAGCACCGGTGAAGGAAAAGAGACCCTTTAAGCACGTTATTGAAAATTATAATATATTAGTTTGTACGCGGGTGATGCGGTCGGTGTGGGTACGATCCTCTGCCCGTTTTCGGTCGGCCCAATTAGCTAACTTTGAACTAAAGTTAGCAAATAGAATACGGGTGAAAACGGGGTTTATACGGTTAAACTTTAAATGTTATTCGTCATATTTTATAAACTGTAACCTATATTAACTATTAATGATATAGCTTACGCAATTATATGATTTTAACCACTTAGGTTAAACCTACGAAAGGGTATATAGAGGGTATTGAAAGCAGTCGATGTAAAAATATTACGTATTAACGTACGGTTAGTTGTGAGAGTTCTATTACAGTAGATAGGTAAAACCGTAGAGTACGACGGGAAAGTTCTAGAAAAAGGTGGACCCGGGAAAAGGTGGTGACAGGAACATATAGATAAAGAGATAATAGCGTATATTGTTGTAACAGTAAGGATTCCTTAAACTCGGGTCATATTTTTGAGTCGAATAAATTAGTAAACCAATTCGGAAAATACGGCAGTTAAAATGGGCTGGTAACCCAGAATATCTCTTTACCGTTTAGGAATGAGAGATAAAATATAACTTTCGTTTTTAATAATTATAACCAATTATTGTAATAAAACGCGTAAACTAAACGAAGTCGTAAGCAAACTTATTTCGTAAATATACTACGAAAAAGTGTGAATTTATGGTTGGGTTTCTTATAAGGTTAATTTGTTAAACCTACCTTATTATAAATCCTCAGACAAATATAATGACCTTACTTACAATAAACTCAGATATAGCTAAAAGGTATGTCGGAATTAAAAAAGAGATTAATATAAGATATATATACGTCTTTCGCTTGTAAGAGGGAGAATTCATTCTTATTTTTGTCATCGCCAAGAATAATTAGGTCACTTATAACGCGAGAAGGCTATAAAATACAATTAACGATAATGTATTTATATACATTAGGGCGAAGTATTTTACGTGGCGACTCATCATTTTTACTAGGAGTGCCTAAAGTAGCATAAACTAGGCTAAATTCATCATAAATATTAGCTAACAATAAAGGAAAGGTTAAAAGGTTATAAAAAGTTAATAGGTAATTAACAGTTAGGATAAGGTTCGGATACGGTCGGTTGTAATAAGTTTATGATAAAAGGTACGATTAAGGTAGGAAATATGGAAAGAAAGTTAGCGGGGTTAGAGGAAAAGGAGGAAAGTTTTAGGGGTTATATTAAAGTTTATATTTATAAGTATGAGTAAGCCGGGATCAGTAAGGGTTATACGTTTTACGGTACAATAAAGAGGCGCATCATACGGTACCGGAGACAAAAGCGATGTATTATACGGCACATTAAAGGGTACGTTATGCAATACCGGTAATAAAAGCGATATATTATATGGTATATTAAGTGGTACGTCATACGGCATTGGCGACCTGGAGTTAAACCGGCTGATACGTTATATGACACGTTAAAGGACGCTTTATACGGCTCTGGGGGCTTAGTGTTAAACCGGCTAATACGTTATACGACGCGTTGAAAGCTACGTTACCAGCCTGTGCTCGACTAGCACCCGGCCCGCGTACGGGGGTAAGCGAGGCTCGCGTCTCACATTGAACCAACAGAATACCGCGGCCCTTATAACGTTTAAAGAAAAGGGGGTTATGTTATGAATTTAGGCTATTAGCTATTAAGTTTATAGGTTACGTAACTGTGTACGTAACGGGATATGTAATACCTGGTCTGAGCTTGGTCTGAGCGCGGACCGGGCACGATTCGTACACGGCACGTGCGAGGGCACGTGACGGGCTGAGTACTGGCCATGCTTATAAGTCCTGTACGAAGGGCCACTATAGCCTCTTCTAGTCTTCCTCTTGTACCTCAATAGTAAACCCCATTTGGTACCTACTTGGCTTACTATCATAGGTCGAACCATAATAAAATCTTCAACCTACAACCCGTGCTTGATAGTTACGTTAAATAAGGAATTCGGAGTAGTGGATATACAAATTGAAGATGCCTTTTTTGTTGGAATTATTGGTTTTGTGGTATTAGAATAATAAACACTTAAGGATTTAAGGTTTTGAAATTATGAGCTAATCGCGACTTTAGTGGAGGGAAAGTATCTTAACTTTAATTAATCTTCAATCCTCAAGTCTAATATTTACGATACTTGTTTCAATTTCTATTAAAAAGATTAAGGCGTTAACTTAGCTATGTTTAACAAACCTAATGTGTCTAAAGCTTAAAGGTATTTGGAACAACGTATTGGTAATAATTACATCGCCACCTCATGCCAACAGAAGGCCTCTTACGATCTATCGATTGCGTTATAGGCGAAAAACCAAACGAATGAAGACTTTAATCGACTCAACAAGATGTTGGAAAAGCAGATAATGAATTGAAACCAGGGAATTGATATAGTTCCAATTGACCTATTAAAAGCAAAATTAATAATATCCACAAAAGGTTTTATTTATAAATAACATAAACTTATATTTCGAAATGAGATTCCTTATAACAATCGTTCATAAAAACAGGTTATAGTAGACCAGTTCAACATCACTAGAAACCTAATTCATTAAACTGTCGTTAAACTTAAAAAGATTACTTGAAACTTAATGGCTTTAAAGATTTACAGTATAATAGCCGGCTTCGAAATAGGTATAACGATATGGCAAACCCTTAATATCGTAACTAGACGACTTGAAATTCCTCATATACCGGTAATAATTTATACGGACTCGAAACACCTATTTGAATACGTTTCGAAACTCGGAAATATCAATGAAAACCGCTTGATAATCGATATGACAACACTTCATAGAGATGTTAAAGATGAGGAAATTACGGAATTTAAATGAATGAATGGCAAAGATAATCCAGCAAACATTATAACGAAGTTAACACTATATAAAGCCTTAAAAGTTTATAATGAGCAATCAGCTAACAATACAAATAGAGATTTAAGTTAAAAAATTACCTAGCAATGATAAGTTACATGTAGGAGAATAATGGTACCCTAGATCATTGAAAAACTACCTGAGAATTAAAGCTGGAGACTTAATTATTTGGTATGATTAAATTGGAAGTTTCTATTAGTTTGAGGTAAAAACTTTTTAATAATGATTAATAAAGTGAAAACTCGAAATCGTGGGAAATTATAGTTAACTTGGCTGTGGAATGAGGAAGGGTTTAGCTGATTAACGAAAAGGAAATTCAGTGGTAACCAGAAAGGATTATTCGAATATACTAGCGTACACACACAAAACAAAAAGCCGCTAGTGTTGGAATAGTAGTAATTTCAGTGCAATAAGTCAATTTGACTTACAATTAAGTTGATTATACTAATTGTCAGTTAAGTGTATTGTTTTGTAGGTTTACTGTAAGTTCAATTACAGTATATACCCATTTCATATTGGGGTATAGATCGCGTAATTGGCCATAAAAAATAGTATGTAGACCGGCTAACAGTCTGCTAAATCTAAAAAAATACATCCACCACTTAAACACACAATACTACTGTTACTGTTGGAATATTATTACATTCAGTGCAGTAGGTTAACTTTACTTTCAGTAAAGTTTACTATAATGCAAGTTGAGTGTATTGCTTTATGGAGACTTACCGCATTGCGTGTAAGTCGAGTGCAGTACGCTGTACTTCACACTAGGGCATGGGCCAAGTAATTAGCCATACAAATTACAGTGTAGACTAGTTAGCGGTCTGCCAAACCTAGAACAATATATCCACCACTTGACCACGCAATACTACTGTTACTTCGACCAATCGAATCGACAACGTTACAACGTCTAAAAACCTACCAACACTAATTAGTGCTTATTGGGTTAAACACAGATTAACTAAGTAAAAGAAAAAGCTACTTTCCGGTTACTCTCTACGGCTACAGCGGCTAGGATAAAGGAAATATTCTTACGAAAGGCCTTTATTAGTACTGTGTTAATCTCACAACGGCAGGAAAACAGAGAAGACTTCTGGATTATGTCAGTCTTACAAAGGCAATCTAGAAGTTAGCAACGGTATCACTATTGAAAATACCAAGAATTTTTACCAGATCCTTCTTAAAAACGTTAAGATTAACTGTCAAAAGTCTTAAAGTTCGGCAAGTTGACAAACGGCTAAGTCAGTACTACTGCGGGTGCAACTACTACAAAAACGACTAAGTTCCACAGCTAAAACAACAAACAACCTTCGCCCTTCACTTATAATCTCTAACAACAAACGACTTTCGATCTTACCCTTTACATCAAACCTTTACTCCTACTTTACTCTTTTCACTTTACTTACGCCAATTTAATCTCCAAACTCGCTACTCTAAACGAAAATACCAAGAATTGCCCAGCCACGCCGAGAAAGCTACGTCACGCGACTCCACGCTAAATCACCAAGTTCTTTGCTCTACACGTTCTATACAAGCCTAAGCCTCAAAATAGCACCCATTTAAGAGATTTAAAAAGGGATCAACGCCTTGGAAACCCTCTTTATTAAGTTTTACGACAAAAACCTCTAAGAACAGAATATTAACAAAAAATTAACAGAAAAACAACTTATTAACTTTGTCAGCTACTACATCGTTAAACAAAATAATATTAAAAACCTAAACCACACCTTTAACAACTTCTATAACCCCTTTGAAGACTAAACTATTAATATGTAAACCTCAATTCAAAAAAAGGTTAAGTTAAGGATCAAAGAAAAACTCAAACCACAAGGAGTCTATGTACCACCAAAAATTACTACAAAGCTAACGTAAAAACTTGTCGACTAAGCTTAGCTTCAGAAACGCCCTTGAAAACCTTGTCCAAAAAAAGATATTAAGAAACATTACTGACCTTATACGTGATTCAGAAGACCTCCCCTTCACCCTACTCAACTAAGCCAAGCCTCTTTACACGTTAGCAATAAGAAACCTGTTAACTTACTCGGCAATTCAGTAACCCTACGTAACAACGCGGAGTATACACTTAGAGGCGGTAAAACACGTAAAGCAACGGCCGCCAACGCGGCTAGAGGTATTAACGTTAAGGCTCTACACTAGTCAATTAAACAAAATTGTTAGGCCTCCTAAAACCTCACAGTACCTATCGCACTTTAGCAATTTAATCGCCAAGTACCTTAAAAACCTTTCTCCTCTAAATTTGCCTATATACAAGAGCATATTATAGGTCCTACCAAAAGACTTTACCCTTCGGGACGGACGACTGGCAATTACCCCTAACCCCGTGCTTCGAAAGTCTCACAGCCTAAACCATCAGAAAATACCATTTAGTAGGATAATTATCGTAATCTTCTCTCAAACCCTATCAGGATAGTTAACATTAACTACAACTTGCTTACGAATTTCGCCAAAATCTGAAATAATGCAAAAAAGTATAACTGAAAACCTTACAACCTTCTCGATACCAAGATAATACTATTTTTAAACATTTACAAGTAGATAAAAGTTCCCCCTTTAGGTTTTCACTTGCTGTTTCCCGAAATCCTAATAAGGTACGCCAGGAACTACTACTTAAATTTTCTCATTAGAGCTACTATGTTCCGTAAGATCTATGATGGCATGAAAATTCACTTCGAGCACTATATTTACCTCGCCTAATACTATACAAACTGGGCTACTACGCGGTGAATTATAATGATGGCAAAGAAAAAAAAAAAGAGGTAACGCTAATGGATCTCTTTAACCAGATGCTTAACAAGCTAATGTTATGTTAATAAACAATAGGGAAAGCCTATAATGGCGAAGCTATACTTCGCAAGCAGGTATGGGTAGCAGTTACGGGTGTTAACGAGTTTGAATACGCTCTACAACGCTCAGATGCCACCTGAGAAGGCTTTTTTTAGCTAGTTACGCTCCTCTTTTGCCATCGTGATAACGCGTACACCAAACTCGCTTGTTATATACTCCCAAGCCAGCAATTTCCTTAACATAGATAAAGAAAACCTTATGGTAGTCAATTATGTCAACCGAAAATATGGGCTCCCACATCGCTTAAGTTCTAGCCTACCAGCTGCAAATTAAAGGCTGTAGTTACGCTAATGCTAATGAGGTCAAAATTTAAACGGATCTATTAACCGAAAGCATTATCGTTGTAATTATGGCACAAAATGTTAGATCTATAGTAAGTCTAGCTACTGATCAACTCAGTACCCCCCGCCAAGCATAACAACAGAAAGGCAATATATTACGTACAATACCCCACTACTTTTAAATAGGACTGCTTGGATCAAATCGCAGACTTCGAAGGTGATCAGCTAATTGACGGCGTTAAAGCCCCTAAGGAGTTTAAGTAATACGAAAATACTACTCTTAGTACGGTCTAGTAACTAGCCAACTATATCTTTCTGTACCGTTTGGATGGTAAAAACCCTTAACTTTACTATAATCGATCCCCTAACCCTTCACATACCTTTAACCTTCGCGATAGTTACGTGAACCACACGTTCAAAGGTATTATGCCAGATATAGGGGCAGCAAGGTACTCAATAAGAGGCTATTCGTAGTATATAACATTGCGAAAGGAAAGAATTACAGCTATTGAGATCAACCGTCACGATATTAGTAAGGCTAAAGTTAGTTTTGATCCAGGAAAATAATTATTGTCATTGAAAACAACGGTAATTTAAACTATTGTAAAAGAAATTTCGTTTCAAATTTTAAAGTCCCTTGCTCCTTCTCTTCTTTTCTTAAAAAATATAAAGACGTTCGGCGTTAACGCAGATGTTAACGCAGATGAACTGATTGAAAACGGCTAAAGGTTTTCACTCGCCCTTAAGTAGAGTCACCTATGGTTTCATCTGTAAGGCCTGAAAGCAGTAATATTAAACTTAACGGAGCTGGAAATACGTCAAATACATTGGCGCTTTCACTATCTAACTGTTAATAGGCTATAAAAAGCTCTAAAGTCTGCAAGGTATAAAAATATGGAATATACTGCCTTAAAAGCCATTAAGAAACTTTACTATTGTTGCTAAACGTATACTTAACCACCCTAGAAATTTAAGTTTATACTAAAAGACGATAATAAATTTAATTACGAGAATTTTATTCATGTGTTTTATTTAGATAATAAACCTATTTTTCATGTCGTTAACTCCACAACCTCTTTTTACGAGGCTAAGTTTCTAAAGTTCCTTTCAGCAAAAGGTACGTAGGAAACGCTAAGGACTATAAATTAATACGTACCTAGACTCACCTAACGTTGTCGTTTACAATATCGGCATCAACTTTACGACGGCAGAGTTTTAGGAAGATACCAAAATAATAGGTATCAAGTGTAAATATGTGCCTGTAAAAGCTTATTAAAGTATTGGAAATGTTAAAAAGATATACGTCTTACTTCGCCAAACCTATAATATCTTTACGTTCAAGATTGGAAGCTTTACAGATCCAGTGGTACGCCTACAGATGGCAGTAAAAGGCCCAAACAACACTGTAAGCTCTAACGGCTTGGTACCAACATTCCTAGTTTTTGGAACGTACCCATACCTGACGAGTTAATCTCCTCCCTTGGTAAGTACTAAGAAATGCGCCGCGGCCTACAACAAAGCTTTAAGAGAACTACAAAGGGAATTGGCACGCCGCCAGGTTTATAACGCCCTTAATACCAGGAACGGTCCTTCAACAATCAACGTACTTGCTTTACCGTTGTAAAGTAAAGTCTTCATATACCGGAAGCTAGGAAAATAGATGTGCCCGTATAAAACATCAAATATTACAAACTCTAAAGTGGTTATTGAAATTTCTAACAGTTTTATATCCTTTCGAACTATTTAGGTCAAACCCTATATTAGGGCTACTAATAATAAAGACCCTCAAGCTAAGCAAACAAGCCAATACGAATCTCCTTCACCTGTTATCAATAAGCCGATAAAATGCCGCCGGCGCAGACAACCTCTGAAAAATAAAAACGTTAAAGAGGAGGAATGTACACCGGGCCTTATCTATAATATTACTTAGATAAATAGGAAAGAAAAGAATAACAAAGACTTAACATCAAAGCTCCAAGTAAAATGGATTATTAAAACCTTTGGTAAACATTTTTAAAAAAGCGATAAAGTCGAAATTAACGGCCTTCTAATTCTAGGGGTTATACAATTCGTGTCTAAAACCGATTTCAACCTTTAAAACCTAAACATTACAATCTTTAAGTTAAGGATTATCTACGAGATTAAGGGCAAAACCACAGGGCAACCGTACGAAAAATCACGTTTAATCGCTTAAGGATACAGTAATAAAGGTAAAAGCTGGATCCTAAAATGATTGCCAACGATTGAAAAAATCAGTTAACGCTTGGTAATCGCTTCAGAAATAAATTTATTAGCCAAAATTAAAGGAAAATTTATGTTTAATAGCCGTAGTATAACGTAAACTTACACGTAACCAATAATGGATTTACAACAGATCGTATTACTAAAACTGCTATAGGAACTCCATGCTATTTACCTTTTAAACACCGTAATACGATGTATTAAACTACTATATGGATTAGCTAAAGTAGGCGTTTATTCGTTTTTAACCTATTAGTCGTACTTTAAATCCCAGCTAGCGATAAAATGTTCAACATATGACTCGTGTTTACTAATAATGTAAGAAAAGAGCTTTAGCATAATAGGCATGTAAACTAACGATACATTTTTCATCTGAACAACTAGCTTTATGATACTAAAATAATACACAATTAAGGATTTAAAATTCTAAAATTATAAGCTGGTAATAATATTAACGAAGGTCAATCAAATTAACTTAAATAAATCGTTAATTCGTATGTTTAGTATTAATACCGGCTTATGTTTTCGCTAAAAGGGCCAGAGCACTGTTTTGACTATAATCAACAAGACTAACGAGGCCAGAGCTTAACTCTACTTGAAATAACGTGCTCGATGTAGCTATATTACTACCTTATGTCAACCGAAAGCTTTTTACAACCTATCCATCGCTGTAAGAGTATAAAAACCAACTGATGAGGACTTTAACCGGCTAAATAAAAGGCTTAAGTAACAAATACGAAACTTAGAGCGCGGAATTAATATAATTTTAATAGACCTATGAAAATCCAAGTTAATAATGGTCACGGACGAGTCCTTTACAAATAAAACCGAATTATTTTTACAAATCGGCTTCCTAATGACCCTTGTTGACGAAGATAAACGGAAAGACTAATTTAGTATTATCGGTAACCGAATCCACTAAACCTCCGTTAAATACAAAAAAAAACCATAAAGAGTACTAGTATCGGAGGTCTACGGTATAATAACAGGCTTTAATATAGTTATGGAACTATGGAAACCCCTTAACATTATCATAAGGCAGTTAAAGATTCCTCTCATTCCGGTGTTAATTTATACCGACTCAAAAAGCCTTTTTGAATATCTTTCGAAGCTCGGAGCCACCAGAGAAAAACACCTGATAATCAACGTAATAATACTCCGTTAAGCCTATAAAGGGAGAGAAATTAAGTAGTTCCGATAAATCGATTACAAAGACAATCCTGCAAATTCTATAACGAAGGCAGTGCCAAATAACACCCTAGAAAGGTTTGTAAATAATGACAGGTTAATCATACATATCGAAAGCTACGTTAATAGGTCTCCTGGAAAGTCTAAATTACGTAATTATGGATAGGAATATACTGGCAAACAGGAAGACTACCAGGGGATTGATAATAGTAATCTGTTTAAGTGGCATATTTGAAGTCAAGACTTGTAACGATTTGTAGCGGAAAAACTTTTTGTGGGAGTTGATAAACTTGGACCTTGGAGCAACGAAGCAATTAAGATCAAATAGGGTCAATTTACATGCAATTGGGGTACAATTCAGTATGAAAGTCAATTGGAATTAATAAGGGGCACGAGGTTTCTGTTTAGCGCTAACCGGAAAAGATTGGTCAACTACACTGGCGTACACGCACAAACTAAAAAGCCGCCAGTATTGGAATAGTACTACATGTAATACAGTAGGTCAACTTTACTTACAGTAAAGTTAACTATACTACAAATTGAGTGTATTGATTTGTAGAGACTTACCGTATTAGGTGTAAGTCGAGTGCAATACGCTTCATTTTATACTAGGGCACGAGCCAAGCAATTGACCATACAAATTACAGTGTAGACCGGCTAATGGTCTGCCAAACCTAAAACAATACATCCACCACTTGACCACGCAATACTACTGTTACTTCAACCAATCGAAATCGACACCGTTGCAAAGTCTAAAAACCTACCAACAGTTACTTCAACCAATTCGAATCGACAACTTGGCAACGTTTAAAGTCCTACCAAGAGATACAGTAATAAAGGTAAAAACTAAATCATTATTGAATTGCCTATAATACAAAGCATCAATTAAAGTTTAATCGTCGTAATTGCTACCAATTTAACGATAATTGTAAACGGTAAATTCACACATAATAGCTGTAACATTATGCAAACGAATACACAATTTGCTATGAATATATAACGAACTATATTATCAAAATCGCCGAAATAGTTAAGTGATAAGTTTCCGACCGGGATTATAATAAGATATATCAAAGCTTTATACTAACCAACTTATGCAAGTATTCATCGTTATTTAAAGTATTAAGCGCACTTTAAAAACAATTTAGATATAAAGATTTTAACGTTTGGTTCGTGTTTATTATCTACGCAGAAACAAATCGGTATTGTTAATACACAAATTAACGATATACTTTTCCTCCAAAACATTAAATTTAAAGGGATGAAATGATAGGCCATCGAAAAGTTAGGTCCTTAAAAATATAAATCAATCGAAACGTTAGCTAAGGGAATATAATTTAACTTTAATGTATTGTTAGTTCGTATCCATGGTATTAACGAAATCCGTAGCACTTATCTCAGCTTATACTAAAAAAGCAAGCTACAAACCTAACGAAATAAACAAAACCAAAAAGATAAAACTATAATGATACTAAAAACAAAAAGCTTAAACAGCTTGAATAGCTATATAACATCAACTAAAAATATAATACGATTGATTAATTACGATATAAATTTAATATCTACAGAATAAAAACTTTGTTGGGTTAAAGAAAATGATTCAATAATAAATAAATAATTGAAAAAATAAATTAATATAATGTTGATAGATTTGACAACGGCGAAGTTAATAGTTTTTACGGATAGGGTTTTTCCAAATAATATTAACCTTACATTGTAAATAGGATTTCTTATAATATTCGTTAACAAAAATAGGTTTAATAAGTAATTTATAATTACTGGAAACCTTACGCACGAAATATCCGTCAAATATAAGTATATAATATACAGCGTATTGGTATCAGAGGTTTGCGATATGATAATAGGCTTTGATATCAATATAATGACGAATAACACCTTAAGAATTATCACTAAATAATTAAAATTACGTTTAATATTGGTAATTGTACATATAAACTCCCGAAACCTGTATGAGTGCCTGTTAAAGTTGAATATGACAAATAGAACCCAATTTATAATAAACGTAATGATTTTAAAGGAGGTGTACGATATACGGGAAATCCATAAATTCCCGTAAATTACCGGCAAAAATAACTCGGTTAACATTATAACCAATACTATACCTAATAATGACTTAGAAAGGTTTATGGACAGCAATACGCTAACTATACAAATTGAGGGCTACGTGGACCGCCCGGCATGTAACGTAAAGAAACAGGGATGCTCTAGCAAACTGAAGGACTACCAAGGTAACGGTGGCGGTAGCAGTAATAAGGTATAAGAAATACGTGCTTGTAATTACTAACAGAGGGTACGCAATTGGTGACGTACGTGATACGCGCAAGTCTGTGGCGAAAGACTTGTACATGGGAGTTAAGAAACGAAGGACTCGGGAATGTAGGGCAAAGGGCCGTAATTGGTATCAGTTTCAGTGTAAATTGACTGGAATTGACAAGGGTCTGGCATGCGGATTCAGAAGGGGGGGGAGTGGGGGTTTCAGGGCTTACCGCAAGTAAGTGATTGGCCACACTGGCGTACGCGCACAAAACAAAAGGCCGCCAGTGTTGAAATAGTAGTCAATTACAGTACAGTCAAGTCGACTACACTTACAGTTAGTTAATTGCAATAACTGTAAATTGACTGTAGTTTGTGGGATTGACTGCATTAACTACAAGTCAAGTGCAGTAAGTGCCCACTTCAGGTTGGGGCACGGGCCAAAGCAATTGGCCATACAAATTAGTGTGCAGACCGGCTAGCGGTCTGCCAAACTTAGAAGTAACACATCACCACTTTCAATGCAATACACCAGTTACTTCGACCACGATTCGAATTGACTACGTTGCTAACGATAAAAGCCTACCAACAGGATTTGTAATCGGGTCAACCGGCCTCGCGGCGGAAAGAACGGATGAGTTGCCTCGTTTCGTAAGGTCAGTCGGACCCCGGCGACCAGTAATGTGTAAAAGTTCAAACTTTTCGGGGCGAAAATAAGCTTGTTGTAAGCTTGTTGTCAGCTGCCCACCGGTTCGCCTCCCGCAAATCATCTTCAAACCCCGCGACGTTAGTTTCTAAGAAATCCGAAACCCGGAGGAACAACACGTCGTCGGCGTATATAAAGATACAGCCAAAGCAAAGCCTAGCGAGGTCCGACATATAAATCATTTAAAGGACCAATCAGGAGGTATATTGTCAGGTGACTGGTATATCTACATCAATGAGGAGAAATACTGTCAGGCAGCTGATATTACACCACTCACTACTGCTGGATAAATCCACATACAGACCAGTTCAAACTAACTCGTGGGTTGCTGATCTCTCTGAGGTCTTGTGACCTTTCGGCTTATCCTTAGGCCTTCGGACCATCTGTTGGTCTTTCCTTTCGTCTATCATATTCAAACCATCATAGTACAAACCTAAATAGGATGAAGTTGATGATCTTGATCTCTATCGCACTCGATGTATCCTTTGAATATGTTACATTAATTACATGAGGCAAATGAGAGGTAGTCACTTGTATTTTTCGCAGTGGTTTGAAGACGAGTGCAAATGCACCTCCAAAAAGCTGACCAGTTAGCGACTTCTCGATGGGCAAGCAGAAGCGTGATTGATAACACAATGGGTCAATGTCCAGGGGTTTACATGCGTATGAGTATGCCAAATCATCTTCATAGTAGTAAGGTTTTTTCTTGTGCGACAGTGAAGTTACTGTTTAGTCACTGGAGCTCTCAAAATAATACTATGGTTGGAACAGTTGTTGACTGCAATTGTTTGCACGTCAATTGAGGTGTGCCCATTCAATATAGGGCATGGGCCAAGCTTTGGCCTATACAGATTAGGGTGCAGGTTGGTTAGCGACATACCTAATTTAGAACTTACACACATATTTTCATTAACGTAATACCTGTTGGAACAGCAGTCAAGTGCAGTACAGTCAAGTCAACTATACTGATTGTAAGTTGATTGTACTGACTGCAAGTTGACTGTATTGTTTGTGGGATTGACTGTATTGACTGCAAGTCAAGTACAGTAGGTGCCCACTTCAGACTAGGGCATGGGCTAAGCAATTGGCCATACAAATTAGTGTGCAGACCGGCTAGCGGTCTGCCAGAATTAGAAGTAACACATTCACCACTTGACCACGCAATACTACTGTTACTTCGATCACAATTCGAATCGACAATCCTTACAACGTCTAAAAGCCTATCAACACTAAACAGTGCTTATTAGGTGAAGTACCGATGAGATAGGAAGAAGAAGAAACTACTTTCCGGTTACGCGTTGTGCAATTGCAAAATAGAGGAAAGATTCTTGCAAAAGGCTTCTACGGACTGCATTAGTTGTTATGGCAGTAAGTAAAGAAGACTTCTGGGCTGCGTCAGTCTCTACGGCAGTCTAGAGGTGACGACGGTATCGCCATTAAAAACACTAAGATATCTTCATCGAACCATTTTAAAAGAACGTTGAGATTGACCGTTAAAGTCTTAAATAGTCAAGAAAACGATTACCAAGTTACTGAACACTTTTCAATTAGTGAACGGCGAAGTTATTACTACTACCACTATCGCAAATCACTAAATTTAAAACCCTCATACCAAACAACAACTTTAACAACTAACAACCTTTAACTGTATCCTTTACACCAATCTTTTCCCCTCCCTTTATATCACGAAATCATTAATTAGATATGTCAGCAGACACGTTAAGGTCGTTATTTTGAACGAAAACATCAGGAATCGACAGGTCGCGCGCTAAAAAAGCCACGTTATGCAACTTTACATCCAAGCTATTTTTTTACCCAAAATCGTCAAGTTTCTTTACTCAGAATACCAAATTCCTACATTAATTGAATTGATATTAAGTTGCCAACCCAAAACGTTAAGATGAACGATTGAGAACGAGGAAAAGAAATCAAAGCTTTTAGGCCTATATTTTTAAAGTATTACAACGAGGACTTTTAGTTTAAAAATGCTAATAAATCTTCAACTAAAAAACTTCAAATGAATTACGTTAGCTAATATATCCTCGATACAAATATCGGTGAAGATTTTGGCTATAACGCTCGCTCTTTCTAAAACTTTCGTAAGTTTTTTAACTACTAGACAATTGATATGTGAAAAATGATTCAACGTAATATTAAAACCAAGTTAAAGGTAAATGTTAACTAAAGTGAGATTTTCGTTCTAAGTAAAACCCTTTAAAATTAGCAAACCATTTTTTGGATCAACTTAACTTTAAGACTACCCTTAAAATCTTCAACTTTAAAACCTATAAGGAAGGTAGAGATGGCAAGGAATTAACGATTACAGATAATTTTATACACGTTCTAAAGGGCTATCAAAACCTAACCCCCAGTTAAATTAAACCTTTAACTCCATTAATACTAATCTTTTTTACTCTGGTAATATTAAACCTGTTAATTTGTTCGGCAACCTAATCTTAACTTATGATAGCATAGAATATATACTCGATAGAGGTAGAACACGTGAAGTAGTGGCTGCCAACGCGATTTATTGAATTGATGTTGAAGCTATTTAGTGGTCAATTAAAAACAATCGTTCAGACCTTTAAAGTTTTCCCTAGAATCGTCAAGTTTCATAAGACAAAGCTTTTAACGAAAATTAAGTTCATATATATAATCTTACCACAGATTCTACTATAAGATTTTACCACTGGGGTTAAGAGATTAGTAATTAACCCTATTACCATGAATTTAAAAGATTGAAACTTAAGTTAATAAGAAATACTATTAACTAGTATGACAACTATCGTAATTTTCTATCTAGAGTAGTTAAGATAGTCAACATTAATTATAAGCTTTTCACAGATTTTATTATGATTTTGAATAATGTAAAAAAGTATGATAGTAAACTTTATAATCTTTTAAACACGAAAATTATGCTATTGCTTAAACTGTATAATTGAATAAGGGTTTAACCTTTAAGTTTCTACTGACTATTTCTGGGAAACCTTACAGGTTATACAAGAAATCACTACCTAATCTTCCTAACTAAAGTAAAAACTTTCCATAAAATTTACAATAATATAAAAAATGACTTCGAATACAAAGTCCATTTTGTAGAATATTATACAAACTTGGCTATAATAAGGTAAACAACAATGATAAATAGGAAGAAAAAGGAGGAGATACTAATGGATATCATTAACTAATTGCTTAATAACTTAATATTATATTAGGAAACAATAGGAGAAATATACGCTAGCAAAGCCACACTTCGCAAACAGGTATAGGTAATTATTACGAGCATTCAAGTGTTTGAATAAGTTTTATAACGCTTAAATGCCACCTATTAAATCTTTTTAAATAGTTATGGTTTTCGCTTACGACTATAATAATACTCATGTTAAACTCAATTAGTATATAACCATAAGTTAACAACTTCTGCGATTAGAATAACAAAAACCTTTTAATAAATTATTATATCGACCGTAAATACGGAAAGTCCTAACGTTTTAAATATAGTTGAGGACTTTTAAACTAAAAGCTATATTAATGACAATAATGTAGTAAAAACTTAAACGGACTTACTAACCATAAAACATATTATTGTTGATAGGTCTTGCCAATGATAAGTCTTTAGACATTTCAACGTTTTCTATTCAAATCGTGGTCGAAGTAATAGTAGTATTGTGTGATCAAGTGGTAGATATATTGTTCTAGGTTTGGTAGACCGCTAGCTGGTTTGAATACCAATTTTCATGGTCAATTGCTTGGTGTGTGCCCTTGTCTAAAATAGATACATACCATACTTTACTTTACAGTTAATACATCCAATCCACAAATAATAGACTTAACTTGTAGTTAGTACAGTTAACTTACTTCATAGTAAAATTAATTAATTTTATTGCAATTAACTAATATTCTAATATTAGCGGATTTTTATTTTATACGCGTATGTTAATATGATCGATCACTTATTTACAGTAGTTATTGTAGTCTCTCCTTGTCCTCCAGCCAAACCACTATCAATTCTAGTGTATTACATACCCAAATTAGCTCCAATTACTTCTTTTCGTCCCATGGTTCCAAGCCCAGCTTTATTAACTTCCGTATATAAGTCTTTCACCACAAACTGGTACGCACCTTAAATTCAACCTTATCACTTAATCATCAAACTTAACCGTATAAATCAATTAAGTTGCCAGATTCAATTCCTTAGTAGTCTTCTAGTTTAGCCAGAGTATTCTTGATTTCCTTTTTGCTCATCATTATGTAACCTAACCTTATCAAATAGTCTCTTAAAGTAACTATCTATATGTATAGATAGCTTATTACTATTTACAAACCTTTTCAAAGCTTTATTTGATACCGAAATCGTTATGATATCCTTTGAGTTGACTTCACTATCAATTTACTTCAACTCTTCTATTTCCCTGCTTTTGTGGGCTTTATGGAGTGCCATTACATTGATAATCGTACGTTTTGAGCTAATTATTCCCAATTTAAAAAAGCATTCAAATGAAAGTCTTAAATCGGTACAAATTACAATTAATATAGGTAAAATATTTAATTACCTGGTGACGATATTAAGGGTTTTTCATATCGCTATATCTACGTTAACGCTAACTATTACGCTGTATACTTCCGAAGCCAGTATATTTCCCGTGATTCTTTTGCATTACAAAAAGATACAGTATACCGGATTCCCTATAATCACGAACAGGTTTTATTATAATTTATCCTTATTTATGATCGTCGTCATAAATAATATTTGTGAAGAAAAGGTAGTGTTATGAACGAGGGAGCTGATCTTAAAAATCATCAATTGAGCTCTCAACAAATCAATCGAAATATTATTCATCCCACGATCCAAATTCTTCATTTAATGATCCAACCTCATATCGAATCGATCGTAATACTAATTAGTTGGGGTTTAAACGTATACTGTAACTAAAAAAATATAAAGATACCTTCGACTAACACAGGGTCGCAATATAGCTACTATATACATATTATTTTAAATACCTTTAAGCTTTTACCACATCAATTTTTTTAATCGTAACCAAATAAACGTATTAACCCTTTTAGCTAAAATGTAAATAAATATTAATGTTGTTAACATTATACTCGCGAATTATCAAGCGATTAAAGTCCAAGTATTTACCCTTTATCAAAATTGCAACCGGCTTATCATTCCAAAACCTTAAATCCTTAATCGCATGGTATTCTAATTCAATAAAGCCCATAATTCAAATGAAGAGGGTATAGTAAATTTACATACCTACTAAACCAGAATATTCGTTTTACGTAATTAACAAATACGGATCGTTTTAAAATAGTAGTAATTAAAGTGCAGTTAGTCAACGTAAGTTAACCGTACTAAGTGCGAGTTGAGTGCATTGTTTTGTGGATTTATTGTAAAGCCAAGTACAGTATGGACACACTTTAAACTATGGTATGAGCCAAGCGATTGATCATGAAAATTAGTGTGCAGACCGGCTAGCGGTTTGCTAAATCTATAATAATACATCCAATACTTGATCATGCAATACTATTGTTACTTCAACCACGATTCGAATCGACAATATTACAACGTCTAAAGACCTATTAACAGACTAGATCTATCAATATTAATCATTGTTTATCAGGTTAAGCACAAATTGGTTAGGTAGAAGGAAAATCTACTTTTTTGTTACGTTTTACGTCAATATTAAGGTAAAGATATTTTTTTACGAAAAACCTTATTGCTAAATCTGCTGTTTACAGGTAGCAAAAAGGAAAACTTCTAAATACTTTTACTGTTTATAGGCATTGATAAATAGCGACAATATCTCTAATATTAAAAACACCAAAAAACTTTCACCAAAATCTTCTTAAAGACAAATAATAAGATTAACTGTTAAAAGTTTCAAAAATCTTCAAGTTAGCAAATAGCTAAGTTAATACCACTGCGGACACTACTACTGTAAAAACGACTAAGTCACACATCTTTTGACCATAAAAAATAACGATAAATAACCTTTAACCCTACTTTCTATACTAAATTTTACCCTTTTCACCAATTTTTCCCTCATCACTACTCCTTTTCCTCTTACGTTATAAGATCGTTAATCAGACACGTCAGAAAACACGTTAAGATCGCTACTCCGAACTAAAATACTAAAAATGGCTAATTCGCGCCAAAAGAACGACGTCGCGCGACTCTATGCCAAAATACCAAGTCTTCATATTCACAAATCGTCAAGATCCCTTACCTAAACTACCTCAAGTTCCTACTTCACCTAATTTAACGTCAACTTGCTGGCTGAACGTCACAATAGCTCTTGAAAACTCGAAAATAAAAGCTTTCAAGATACTAGAATCCCACTTCGTCAAATATTACGACGAAATCTTTTGTTTAAAGATTTTAATACTAACTTAACGAAACCGCACCTAATCAACTTCGTTGGCCAATTCATACTCGACTCAAATCATGATAAAGTTAATCGAAGAATCTAGGCCTTTTAAGACTTCTAAGAATATTTTACGGACTGGAATATTAGAACGTGAAACAAAACTCGAAGAACGGTTAAATGAAAACTGATAACAGCTCTTTTAAATCGTAACATCGTTATTCCAAATTGGAAAGGAAACCTATTACACAACTTTTTTGACTTGTCACAGATAGATAAATGTCCCTAAAACCCTTAAGTCTGAAAACCAAGAGGAAAAGGAAAAACCTTTGTTAAAAATCGTTACTATATATGTTCTAAGAGGCACCAACCCCCTAATTCCCAGTTAAGTAAAACCTTTAACCCCACCAGTACCTACGATTCACATGCTGACGATGAGAACCCTATTTATCTACTTTTCAATCCGGTTCCAACGCACGACAGCGCGAAGTACGCGCTCGGTGGAGGAAAAACGCGTAAAGCATCAATTGCCAACGCGGCAAAAGGAATCGACTTTAATGCTATCCATCGGTTAATTAAGCAAGATCGTTAAGTCACTAAGAACTTTCTCTACGATTGTCAAGTTCTCTATGCCTTCCAAATCTTCCTTAAAGATCGTCAAACCGCCTAAATTCCTTAAGGATTCCCCCAAAACCATCAAGCTTATTAAGGAAAAGCTTCCCACACAACGTACGTCTACACACGTAAGGCCAGCAAATGTCTTACCACAAGATTTTATCCTTAGAGCTAGGCGATTAGCAACTACCCCTATTAGTGTAAGTCTAAAGGTCCAAAGTTCGAATTAACTGATTAAAACACTATTGACAACTAAGTCAACTATCGCGACCTTTTTTCTACACTTGTTAAGATGGTCAACATTAATTAAAGACCCCTCATAGACTTTTCCAAGATCTTTAATAACGTCAAAAAGTGTAATACCAAGCCTCAAATCTCTCTAAACACAAAGATAATACTACTCCTTAATATTTATAAGTAGATGGAGGTTTTCTCGTCAGTTTTTCACTTATTATTCCCTAAAATCCTCACAGATAACACCAGGAATTACTATCTAACCTTCCTAATGAAAATAAAAACTTTTCGGGAAATCTATGACAGGATAAACAGCCACTTCAACTATAAAGTCCACCTTATATAATAACACACAAATTAAGCTATGCTGAAGTGGACGACGATAATACCTAAGAAAAAAAAGAATAAACACTAATGAATATCTTTAATCAAATGTTTGACAAATTAATGTTGTGCCAACAAGCAATAGAGAAAGTATATGCTAACGAAGCTATACTTTACTAATAGGTACGGGTAGCTGTTACAGGTGTCAGCAAGTTCGAATACACCTTACAACACTCGGATATCACCTGTAAAAGCTGTTTTACCCAATTATAGTCCTTATTTACGACTGTAATAACCCGTAAATCAAATTAGGTTTATATATACTTTTAAGCCAATGACTTTTGAGATTGAGATGAAAAAATCATGCGATGACGCAATATATTAATCGCAAATACGGAAGGTTATAGCGCTCAAAATCTGGTTCAAAGCCTCAGAATTGAAAGCTGAACTGGTGACAGTAACGTGAGCAAGACTGAAACGGATCTGTTAGCTATATAAACTATCATTGTAATGATAGCAAAAGGTATTGGATTTATAGCAAGTTCGGCTATTGGTTAACCCGTTGCCCTTGAACTAAACGTTACCAATAACAGGTGATATGTCACACTTAATACCATATTACCTCTAGTAAAGACAACTTGGATTATATCACAGACTATGAGGATAAAAAGGATGTTAATAATAACGATACGCTAAAATAAGTCATATAATACAAGCAGGGGGGAAATCAGTGGTACCCTGGAAAACTGGAAAACTGCCAAGGAATTGAAGCTGTAAACTTGATTTATTGATACGGTTAAGTTGGAGGTTTACATAAATCTATAGAGAAAGACTTGTGTGTGGGAGTTGATGAAACCGGAACTTGAAACCGTGGGATTAAAAGTGTTAATTTGGCTATAGAATTAGCAGAGGTGTAGCCAGTTAACGAGAAATAAATCCAGCGGTCACTGGAAATGAATAGTTGACCATACTGGTGTACGTGTACAAAATAAAAAGCCTCCAGTATTGAAACAGTAGTAATTGCATTGTAATTAGTTAATGCATGTTAACTGTGCTGACTGAAAGTTAAGTGCATTGTTTTAAAGGGTTACTATAAAGTTAATTACAGTATATATCTGCTTTAAACTATGGTACGAACCAAGAAATTAGATATACAAATTATTGTGTAGACCAGCTAGCGGTCTGCCTAACCTCAAACAATAAATCAATCACTTGACCACGCAATACTACTGTTACTTCGACCACGATTCGAATAGACAACTTTGCAACATCTGAAGGCCTATCGGGGCAAGACCTATCAACAGACCGTAAATTAAAACATTTATATCCAACTTCGACTTCAATTGCTATGAATAAATCAGAAAACAATGAATACCACAAGCAACTAATCCGTATAGTAATTTAACGCATTACATAACCGTTTTTAGCAGGTATTCATCATGATTTGTTTATGGTAATTCCTATATAACGATCTTTTATAAATTATTTATTCACTACATATACGCTTAGGTAATATTCCTGCTATTAAGGGTAAACTTCCCATTAGTTTTTACTAACAAACTTGTTATCAATGCGACTATTAAACGTTGGCTGGTCTTTTGAATCCTTAGCGATTATATAAGGATCCAGTCTTTTACTTCATTATTATATCCTTAAACGATTAGGCGTAACTTTTAGTACAGCTTCACCGTAATCTTGTCTCTAGCCTTATACATAATCCTTAAATTGAAGATTGTAATATTTAGGTTTTGGAAGTTGAAGTAGCTTTTCGGAATTTATTATACGACTCCTTGAGTGAGAAGTCAATTGATCTTAATCTTATCTCTTTTTAAAAAAAAAATCTTGCCTAAAGTCGTAATAATTCCTTAGACGCGGAGCTTGACGTTCAAATCTTAATCATCCTTCTCCTTTTTATTAATCCAAATAGTATTTTAAATGCGGTCTAGTATATATTTTTCGTCCTTAATATTCCTCCTTTTTCGTGGCCGGCTGCGTCGTCATCGTTTTATCGACTTGTCGATTACCGAAGGAGAATTATGTTGGCTGATTCGCTTGGCTCGAGAATTTTCATCATCATCATCATTGTAACCATCAGTTGCCCCAATATAGAATTTGACCTAAGTTATAAGAAACTTCATAAAACCGTTAATAATTTTAACAATTAGTTTATGGTTAACTATATTTAGAATCATGAACAAGCTATTCACTTTACCTGCTTTTCGCCACACAAAAATTTCGGTTCATAATATCAAAGATAAGATGTTGATTTCTATAGGACCATTTCTGTTGTTAAGGGTATCATTGATTGAACATCTGGAAAATTACTTCCCCAGTTCCTTCAAAACTATACCATACGTTATAGCCCTCTTCTGGGTATTGGTTAATAACAGAAACTTATTCGTTAAAAAAGGATATACTCCAAATATAGGAAACGTTAATAATAAACTATTAAGGCTCATAATATCACTCAATCCCTTTACCACCATCTAAAAACGTGCCTCCTAATTCGTAAAACTTCCAATATCTAGTGTAAGGATATCATACGCCTTACAAAATAATACGTATACTTTCTAAACATTTTTAATGCTTTAATAGGTTTTAACAGATATCTATTTACATTGAATCCTTATTATTTTAACATTAGTTTTGAACTTCACCATCGTAAAGTTAATACCAGTATTGTAAATGATGATATTTAATAAACTAAGGTACGTATTGATTTATAATATCTTCGACGTTTTATAAAATTTATTTGTTAACAGCAACTGAAGGAGTTTAAAGTTGTAAAAAGAGGTTGTCAAGTCTATGCCGAAAAAACCTAGCTTGTTATACAATTGAAAAATATGAATCAAAATTTCATAATTAAAATGTTTATTATTTTTTATGTAAACTTAAATTTTCGGGGGGGTTAAGCGTATATTTGGCAGTAGTAACAAAGGCTTCTAATAACCTAAAAAAAAATATTCAACATTGTTGTACCCTACAAACTTAAGAACTTTAAATGGCCTATCGACAACTGTATGATTTAATCGCCACTACAATTAGAGTATCTTTAACTTTAATAAATTCAATACCGTTATCTTGAACCCTTAAAGATAAAACTAAAATTTCCCCCACTTGGAGGTAAAAGGAAACCTCCATCCGTTTTGAATCAGCTTGTTAACGTTACTGGCAACTTTAATTCTGAGAATTTTTATATCCTGCAAATGAAGGATAAATATAGAAGTGGACTTGAAAATATGGAACTTAATTAGCTCAACTACTTTTTATATAGTCGTCGATTCCAGTAACCATAATTATTCATCTAGGCCAAAACCAACTTTAACCTTATCGGCATTTTAACGATTAATTTCAGTAGTACTAATACCTTCCCTTAGCAGTGATAGACACTTAATAGCCTTCTGATAAGTACGTTACTGCCATTATATCTGATATAATACCTTAAAACGTGTGGAACGCGTAACAATCGCAAAGGTTGAAGGTATTTAAGGAGTTAGATACTTGATTTTATGACGAAATATATGGGTTTTCATTAGTTACAAAGTACAAAAAAGCGTGGTCGGTTAGTTACTGTACCGTTTGAAAATAGTATCTTCACGCTACGTAATTTACTTTTTGTTATAGTCATTGTTAACAGCTACTTCACTCTCGTAAGTTACAATATAGTCCAAATATTTTTACAAAGAAACAATAGGATACTGGGTGTAATACATCACCTATCATTGAAAATGCTTATTTTAAGGATGGAGATTTGATTAATAACCGGACTTACTATAAATCTTAAATTTTTTACTATTATCACGACGATAGCCATTAATATTAATAAGTTTATTTAAGTCTTACCTACGTTATAATCGCTAGTATATTTTCCAGTTTAAAGACTTTAGACAAAATTTTATACGCTAGGGTTTTTCGTATTTAAGATTGATATAGTAGGCCATCGAAAGGGTTTTTTATCTCAGTTGAGAAAGGTGTCAACTTCAAGATATGTACCGATTAAGTTTAAAATATATGTTACAGCAGAGAACAGAATCCGCAACTAGTTTACAAAGCTTTCATAGGTGGTATTTAAGTGTTGTAAAGCGAATTTAAACTCTTTAAGGCCCGTAACAGCTGCCCATACCTTCTCGCAAAATATGGCTTTACTAATATGTACTTTCCATATTATTTACTAGAACAATATTAACGTTGTACGAGGAGACGATACTTGACTACTTTCCCTACTTTCCCTACTTTCTTTACTTTCCCTACTTTCCCTACTTTCCCTACTTTCCCTACTTTCTCTACTTTCCCTACTTTCCCTACATTCCCTACATTCCCTACTTTCCCTACTTTCTCTACTTTCCCTACTTTCCCTACTTTCCCTACTTTCCCTACTTTCCCTACTTTCCCTACTTTCCCTACTTTCCCTACTTTCCCTACTTTCCCTACTTTCTTACGAGACTACATACTCATGAGAAAGGAGTAAGTACTCATAAGTCATCCTTCTCATAAGTACCTATTGTTATGATGATGGTCTGGTGGATTCCTACCTTAGTATTTATCTTTCAATACTGTCTGGAATACCATAATACGTTTACACGTACAAATAGTACAACAAATGTTAGTTGTAAGCTGAGATTTATACTTGACATCAGACCGATTATAATTACTTTGAAAACATTAAAATAAGTCACCAGTGCGGAGTTGTAATCATATAACGTTACTGTTAGAGATTTCAACCTTTTTCTACTTTTCAATCTCCTTCCTTTACCTTTCAACCTTTTTTATCTTCGTTTATTTTCAATATCACCAACTTTATAAGCAAACAAGAGGTGAAAGCGCTGGGTATTAAACTAAACAAGTCCTAAACACCTCTCAAAACGAGTTAGAAAACGCGTGTAAAACTCAGGGAAAAATCTATACCTACCTCGTTAAACTTGATAACTATCAGTTTCCCTTCAGTTTAAACACTACTTTCGCCTACGTGTATATCTTTACCCATCTTATCTTCTCCTACGGCTTCACGTTTTTATAACCCTTTAACACATTCCTTACCTATTCGTATATGTTATGCGCTCGCTACTATTACAGGTTTTTCACTTTTAGTCATTATGAAGCCAGGAAAAGAATCCTTATTAGGTAGTTAATACGTTGGTAACGCTAATATCGCGGAGGTTATTGTAAACTTACGTCGTGAATTTAAGGAATATAATGTTGTAAAACGCGCAAAACATCATGCCTTCATACAAAGCCTAGACAGCTTAGCTTGTAAAACCCGCCATTATCATCTTCGTTAATCCTCACCTATTTTTATAACCTTAGCAGATACTTTTAATAACAGCCACCACCGTTATTTCCATCAAGAAAAGGAATACAAGCACTCACCCTTACGAAACCATTTTTTCCGTCGACTTCGCAACCGCCGTAAGCCTTTTTACCGCCGCTGCGAGCCTTTTCGCGACTAATACTAGCGCGAGCCCCCTCGCGACCGCTGCAAGCTCTTTTACGACTGCCGCGAGCGTGAGATCTCTTACTGGCGTTACTCTTGTAACCGCCATAGGCCCAAATTCTCTCGCCGACATCGCTATCGTAACCATCACAAGCTTTTTCAAACTCTGAATACGATAACTATTTAATATTCGGCTGGCGGTACTCGTCATTTAACACATGAAAAAATTGGAGAATTTAATACTAAGTATCCTAATCAATAAGATATAGGTATTATTATCGTACGTAAAAATAAAGTTTATACCGACGAATACATCTTTTAGTAATGTTTAAATACATTTATGAATTTTTTTCCACGTTTGAAAGATTAAATTGTGAAATTGTTTTCTATTTTGTTGCAAAGAGTTGTAATATATTGGTAAAATATGAAAGTTAGTCTTTACCATCTTCGTAAGATATGACGTTATAACTTAGTATATATTATATACATTTTTATAAATCGCTTCGCTATAAATCCTAAGCGAGTTATTACAAAATTCAAAAAGGTAAAAATTTCGTTACACGTTTTTTTACATAATGAACCCGGCTTGCGTAAACACATTCAAATAAAAATACGTTATGTACGAATTACAGGAAGTTTTGATTGCTATAATTATAATTGGTATAACGTTCTAATTAACATCTAGTCCGCCCTAAACTTAAACTTTAAACAATATTTGCCTTCATCCCATCGAAGGCAAACTATAAAATACTACTTAACTAAGGTTAAGGAATCCAAAAGTATGTTACTTACTATAATAATATGGTGATACCCCAACTATTGAACCCTATCCATCCGAAACATTCGCGACAAATATGATTCCAGATATCCTCACAAATATGAGTACCAGTCTCGCAAGCCTGTGAACAATGCAAAAAGGTATGAGATACACCCCTTAAAGGATTACAAATGCCAACGTTACAGTGACTACCGTTGTTACTAAGATGACGATCGAAACCGTAGTCGGAATAACCGTGAGAGAAACCATGGTTACGATAAGAGAAAACGTGATAAATATAGTTTTTACAAGACCCATATCTACCTAAATCGTGGTTGAGATAATACGAGGCGTAAAGATTATAGATATAAAGATAATAGTGAGCAATTTAAGGTAAGAGATGTTAACTATTTGAATTAGGAAAGCTTTTTTAATTACTTACGAACGTTTTTACAAATAAATTCGTATTACTTTGGTATTAATATAGGATATGTGATAAAGCCTAATATCACATTAGCCAGTCTCTTAAATTGTATATGTTATGATAAGAATTACGGTTCGTATAATGTTTTATTTAAATGCTTAAAAGTTTGTACGCGGAGAAATATCTTTTCCTCGAAAGATGTAAAAAACATATGCGATGATTAGACGGTAAAACCCGTAATTATCAATTTGTATAATATCGTAAATGATGCGGAAGATTTTGATAAAATTATGGCTAAACTTATCAACGAGGAGGTGACATTCACCATAAGTGGTTATCGTTGCTTATAAATCGTTGTATGTAGTAATTCTATAGGTAAAAACCACATCTTTTGCCTTGATATAGGCATTAGTAAGGACTACATGTTTAAATCCTGGTTAAATATAAATCTTCCTGATTATGTTCCGATAAACAAGCCTATGGCTGAACGCGAGATAATCAATGGTATAATGTGTCCTTTAATTCACTTTACTATTAAGGTATGTTGGACTTTTTATGTTCCTAGGTATAAATTTGACTGCACCCTTATCTTATTGCAGAAGATCGTTAAGGTATAGTTTGTCGATCGCATAAATTCAGACATCTTATTAAAAAAGAATTGGATGAAACCTTGTAGCATAGATGTGCTGATATTGAAGAATATGGTCTATTTTAAAAACAACTACTTTGAGATTCCTTCTTCAGCATATAAAGTGATGACGTAACCTATTATTCGCAAATTTATTTCGAATATTACGGTTATTATACAACCCGGTTAAACAATATATATAACTATTAAGTATATAGCCCTCCCTTAGGGTATATTATTTACATTTACCACTTAGTCTTCATATTTTTTTAATTCTCTGATCGACTTAGTTACCCCATATATAATATGGTTTTACAATTCTATAATTGAGGTGGTGTATTTAGCGCAGTATACGTGTTTATAAATTATTACTACATATAAAGACAATGTCTAGTTTTAGGTAAATTGAAAAGAAGTTATGTAGGTTTTTATATAGGCCATAGGTATTAGTAACGTATATTTTATGATTTTATTACTTACGGAAGTAGCTGTGGGTAATGATGAAGTTTTCTTCCCTCTTATTAAAGTTATAAATAAATTTACCTTCATATTTGTAATTGGTGTTAAGTTTGAGTTAAAGTTTTCAAACTTTTTGTATCGCTATTACTCGTGCGAGTACGCCTTTTCATATTCAAACGTTCATTAAAACTTAATCAGACACCTCTCCTCTGGATGTAGTTTCATATTTAATTGAATAATCTGGGTTTTCTGATGTTGTAAACCTTATTGATGAAATAGCAAGTCTCGCTTACAATAAGTTACGTTATCGAGATGCCTGGTTTGGTATGAAAACACCTAAAAATATGCAAATAGTAAATGAAACTAAAGTCATATACATTAATACGACAAATTCAACACAATCTATTTAATTCGAACGCATTCACAAACAATATCCTACCATTTAGAAGGATACTAATCCGATTAAGATACTTTTGGATTGGATGATAAAGGTTTTACATATTAATGATTAGCAATATATTGGACTAAATCATTATTCCCATTTTGTATTCAAACGCAATAAAAAGCTTTTCGATTAACTATTTAATATCTTCTACGACCAAAAACTTGTTGAATTCTCAGATAATATATCATCATTTATATCGCTAGTATTTATGATATGAAAAACTATTTAAAAAGTAAATAACGGTCAAATAATTATAGATTTACGAGTACTGAATGAATCGGTTGTTCTCAAGACCTATATATTGCCACTAATAAATCATATCATCGAATATATTGGTGATAAGAAATAGACTATAGTTGTAAGCGATACCAAATTCTTTTTCCAACTTATGATTCACTCATACTACTCCGATAGCTTTAATTTTATTATTTATTTAGAACTTCGACTGTATAAAGTAATACTTTTCAAATTTAGTAGTTCACCATCTTATTTTCAAGGATCTATAAATTAAATATTAAAGGAATTTCGCTCTATTTATAGTATACTTATCGACGAAACTATGATTCTTTAATATATTCAAATAATACCACACACAATATTAACCTTTTTTCAAGCTTTTCGCAAATTCAAGCGTTATTTCATCCCTTCCAAAATCATATGTCAGCTTTTAATCAGTTGAAGTTCCAGGATCTTACGTTGATACTTTCGGCTTTTCAACTACTAAAAAAAAAACTTACAGTTCTCGTAATCTTTTGTTCCACCATAATTTCAAGGTATTCGAAATATATTTGAAATTACTTTAGTTTTTACAACCTATAATACCCTATTATATGAAATTGTTAATCCTACTATATAAACTCAATTTTTTTGGTTGAATAAGAAAAAAGATAAAAAAAAATTAAATTGATAACCTTGGAAAGAGATTACTTTATATGTAATTTACAATTATTCATTATAAGTTTAAGCAAAAAAGACTTTGAAGATTTAAATAAACCTATCTGTAAAAACGAAGTAAATTATATTACGTAGACATAAAACGCTAATTATTTCTTCAAATCAACAGAAACGTTAAATATGTATTGAGAGTTATTGTTTTTTACCTTAAAAAAGATATTCTTAAAAACTAATATACCTTATTCCAATAATTATCATCGAATCTATTATGTCTTTAAGTCGCCGTTTGAGTGGTGATAAATTTAATTTTAGCCCTTCAAAAATATGAGATTGCTTATTTGATTATGCAAACATTTCCGTATAATATTAGTTGTAAATCATTTGCCACTTATTATCTTTACCTATCATAAGGCTGTACGAGGAATCATAAACCAAACTCTACTGAATATTATATTTATAAATAGGATAAATCGTCAACTTATTAATACGTCAATTTACCTAAATTTATACTCTTTGAATGTGGGTCATTTGCTAGAACGCTTCAATTTAGTGTTAAATTCCTTTCGTGGCCCGACTTCAGAAGAGTATAGGTAACCTCACAAGTCAAATTATAGGCCAGTATAGGATCAAAATTTTGATAAGTTGTTTATTGTGAATAAAAACAACTTTATAATATATATTGCGAAGGTACCAATATAGGATGATATATGGCTTCAACTTTTGACTAATAATTATAAGGATGTGGTCTGGCATGAAATTCCATAGAATTTCGCAGGTAATAAAGATAACTAAAATATGTCTTTTAATGATTTGAAACATGGTAATACATTTTTATTGGTTGACCACTTATTGTATAATTGTAATTCAAGTTTTTGTAAAATATTTGTGGTTTTTATAATACTTTTATAGGAACTTTTTGCTGAGAAGTATAATAAAAAGCACAATTTCAAACCTAAGAGAATGATGTTAACCTTTGATGAAGTATATTTTCGTTGGAATCGTAAGTTTATAGAGGTATGTATTAGGAATTGCATATAATGCGAAAATCGACGTAACGACAATTGAAAACCACGAAGTCGATTGAAAATTATATAAGTACCGAAATATCTAATGTATATAATTTTTATTGACTCCATATTCGTATTACCAGCGGTGCCATCTGAAGGCATATTTTGGATGTTATCCGATAGGGAATTTTTGATATGATAATACTGGTTAAATATATAATTTTCAAAAGAATACTCCCTATCTTTATCTATGTTATAAATATATCAGGAGATTTTATTATTATTTTGGTTTAATAATTTTTGTTATATAACTTGCTTTTCCTGAAACAAATGATATTCATTCAAGATGTCAAGTTTGTGTTAACATTTTGGGAATGTTAGTGTAATGATTTCGGAATACATTTGATAATAACAATGGTTCATTATTTATGAGTCTACGGGTAGATAGAAAAAAAGAATTAAGTAATAAAACTAGCTTTCAGCCACTTAATAGCCGAATATTTTAAATAACATTGGGTTGATGTTGTACCGGTTTTGTAATTGAACCTTCATAATGAATACTTGCATACTCTGGAAGCCAATTTTTACGAATTTTTGTTCTGATTTCAACTGACAGTACTAATAGATATTTTCATCATAATTTCGTTATGTGAAAAGGCAGAAATTCTGTTTATACGAGAATATTTTTGACAAAATATAGAATTAACGATTAAGAATTTTGTTATTAAGGAAAAAAGCGATAGGAATAGAATTATCATTGATGTAATTTTTTATAAGTGATAAAATATGGTTAAAGTGGAAAACAACCTATAAATCTTTTTACAAATCGGTAAAATTATCGCTATCACGTATGAAGCCGTATATAAATATAAAAAAGTTAATAATTTGGCTTTTACTTTATATTTACCACTTAGCTCGCGTATGTATTCTATCAATAACATTAACCACTTGTTTCCTTATCGTGACCTTATAAATGATCTATTTAATAAAACTATATCACCGCCTAAGCTAGTTAAATATGATATGGACTAGGTATCGATAATTACGTAGTGGAATGTATATTAGCTCAATGAATAAATCTTCGCCATCAAAAAGGAAATCATGTGCAATATTTTCTCAGATAGAATGATTTTACGGCTCATGACGACGAATGGAAACAGGTGTTGGAACTAAATTATCCTGACTTGATTAAGGAATTTGAAAGGAGAAATGCTAGGGAAGTTATTGCTAGCAAATAATATGATAAGGACATCATTTTTTCTCCTAGTCACCGGAATTTTTCGTACTAAGGTGCGGTACTTACCTACTTTCCCTACTTTCTCTACTTTCCCCATTTTTTAACGAGACTACCTACTGATAAGAAAGGAGTACAAACTCTTAATTCATCCTTCTCATGAGTACTCATTGTTATGATAATGTTCTAATGGATTCCTAACTTAGTCTATATCTTCAAATACAGTCCTGAATACTACAATGCGTTTGCACGTATAGACAGCATAACAATTAACATGTCTAGAATCTGGTTAAGAACATCCATTAGTATTTTCTCATTTTTCCTTTCAATCATTATCGTTATTTACCTCATTGTATCTCAATTCCTATAATATTATATAAGATGGATATCATTATTGAAGTAACTCTTTATGTCATCATAAACTTCACAAAAAATTCTTAACTTATTTAGAAAATTCAGGTAGTAATGTCTGGCGTAACCTATAAGGATTCCTGGGAATAATAAGTGGAAACCTAAAGAGGGAACCTTTATTCACTTTCAAATATTGAAAAATGGAATTATCTTGATGTGAAATATGTTGTAAAATTTGCCATTATACTTCTCTACATCAATTTAAATCTTAACGAAATCCATAATAAGCTTGTATTTAATATTAACTATTTTAAATAGTTTGAGGGAAAGGTTACAATATTCGTTCTAATCGTCGATAATGTTTTTTAATTATTTAGAGTTTAGGTAATGGTGGTAATTGTAAATCTTTCAACCCAAGGGGTAAAGTCCTAAAGTAAAACCTGTAATAGACTTATGTATATATGCGTACCTGGCATGGAAAATTTCGCCTTAAAAAACTTAAGGATTTTTTTGGGAAACCTTATAAGGATTAAAAAACTTAACGATTTTACTTAATTAAGCGCTGGATAGCACTGACGTCAATTCCTCCTACCGCGTTATTAGCTACTACTTCATGCGCTTTTCCTCTACTAAACTCGTACTCTGCGGTATTGCAGGCAGGAATTGGAGATAAGCTACCGATAAAATCAACAAGTTCTTTAAATTGTAAAATAAAAACCCAAATTAACGAATAATCAGATGCTGGTTGTTTAAAACGTATATAATAACGATATTAAACAAATTTATTCCTTTGATTCTTTTTTTCTTAGCCTTGAAGGTTTTTAAACAATGTATTTATTTTCTTTAAGTTAAAAAGGGTATATAATAGGTTTTATTTCCTATTAAGAATAAAGATCTTACATTTTCGAAAGTATTGGAATATTAGTGAATTGCAGTATAGTTAAGTAAACTATACTTTTAGTTAGTTGATTGTGATGACTGAAAATTTACTACAGTTTGTGTGATTGACTGCAAATCTAGTGCAGTAGGTTCCCACTTTAATATGGGCCACGGCTAAAGTATTTAGCCATACAAATTATCGTGCAGAACGACTAGTAGTCTGCCAAACTTAGAAGTAACCACATCACCACTTTCAATGCAGCACTAGATACTTCGACCACAGAAATTCGAATCAACTACGTTGCAATGATAAAGGTTTACTAATACTAATCAGTGTTTATTGGGTTCAATACAGATAAGTTATATAGAAGAAGAAGTTACTTTCTGGTTGTTGCGCTTTGTTTAGACAAGGTAGAGGAAAGATTTTAGCTAAAGATCTCCTTTTGCTTCGTTTACTGTTTATAAGTAGTAAATAGGAAGACTTTTCAAGTACGTTTGCTGTTTACAGGTATTTGAAAAGTAGCGATGATATAGTCATTACCAAAAACACCAAGAAATTTTTATTAAAACAGTTTTAAAGAAAAAACATTGCGATTAACCATTGAAAGTCTTAAATAACGTCAAGTTGGTAAACGGCTAAGTCAATATTATTGCGGGTATTAACATTGCAAATGTTAAATCGTAAAAATAATTAAGTCTTACGACTTTGAATTATAAACACCAACTTTAACAGCAAATAACCTTTAACATACCCTTTTATATCGAACCTTTACTCTTACGCTACTTTAATCGTTTACTTTACATTTTAATTATCCAATGGCTACCGAAAATTTAAAGATTTTTATCGTTAAAGACGCCGTTAGGAAGGCGGTAATTGAAAACCTCTTGTTTGTATTCGTTAAGTACTTCGATACCGATTTCTGATTTAAGGAAACTGGTAAAGACCCTT
The DNA here is from genome assembly GCA_038502455.1 of Anisogramma anomala. NCBI lineage: Eukaryota > Fungi > Ascomycota > Sordariomycetes > Diaporthales > Gnomoniaceae > Anisogramma > Anisogramma anomala. Next base: position 2,616,410 of record JASMMZ010000016.1, on the reverse strand, counting down.
TAATTAAATATCCTACTAATATTATGAGTTATTATATCCTCTATTTATACCTTATCAGAATTGTTTAAGGCCTAAAGGCGTTTGAAATTGTTAAGAGTGATTTGGAGATTTGACCTTGGATATGAAGAAAATGAAAAATAAACAGGTGAATATTAGGTTAAAAACTGAGATTACAAACCGAAGCGTTGACCTCTCCATGAAAAAAGGGAAAAGGGGAAATTCGGAAAACGTACTATACAAATGAATTACCGAAGAGGATCTTGAATGGGTTTACAAGGGCAAAGACAAAGGTATTGTTGGCGACAACATCTCTTAACGCCTTTAAATACGTTCTCAAGATTACGCTTAAAGTTATATAACTTTTTTAGAATTCATTTTCTAAGACTTTTGACGGGTTAGTGTCGCTAGCCGTAAGGAATTAATTGACCTGCGTAAGGAAAATTCTTAAGTCTACCAATTAGTTAAATAAGAATTTCGACAAGCTCTTTCATACTAAAAGAATTATTACCAAACCCCACAAGGAAATCGTGAAGCTTTTTTTATTTAAGCTCCCTAATACGTCCGATTTTAGTAAGAAAATTAAGGTAAATACGGCTTTATGCGCAAGTTTATTATGGGTACGACTACTAGCTTTTTCAAAAATAAAAATCCGTTTAAAGATAAATATCCTACCTACTAATATCAGTACCTTCCCCAATACTGGTATAGATATTTAGAGGGTTCCTACTACCAGTATATCATTTTTTCCCTTCGAGATATCTTTATGGTGAATAAAAATTGCATGGCAAACACTACATTCATAAAAATTTGTGGATGAAAGGAGAAGTATAACAGCAAGTTTTAAAACCTTCTCGATGTTAATTTACGCCTACTTTTTAACATCTATCTCTCAATAAAGATTAAAATTCCAGGCTTTTACTCGTTGTTTCCAAATATTCTTACCGGCCAAGCCAAGGATTATTACTTTTTGGTATTGAACGAATTGTTTATTGTTTCGAAATATTTATGATAGTTTTAAAGGTTATTTATAATACAATATTGACCTTATCCAATACAATACAAATTGAAAGATTATTTAGTGGTTTTACATGTTAGATTATAAGAAAGAGTCGGAAATTAAGATGGACCTTCTTAATTAGATGCTTGACAAACTGATACTTTGATAACAAGTAATAGGGAATATAGGAGTCAGCGAATATATATTACGCCAGCAAATCCAGAAGATCGTTACGAGGCACAAGGAGTTCGAATACTCTTTATAATGCCCTAACGCCACCTGTAAAAGGTTTTTTTTTAGCTAATTACGGTTTTCATTTACAACCGTGATAACATGAGTGCCGAGTTCGACTGATATATACCTCCAAGCTTCAAGATTTAGCGATAACAATAAGAATTCCTCACAAGCGTATTAAATTAACTGTAAGTATGGTATGCCTAACTAATACGGTTAATAAAAGACACGGATTTAGGGACTTGATTACTACGTTACATACGGAGGGGAATATTCCTTTTTGTTAAGATCTTCAAGTTAATTAAACAAATTTTTATTAAATATTAAAAGTTTTTGTATTTATAATGAATAGGGTTATTAGTTAACGCGCTATATTGTTTCCGAACGTAAAGCAAAGAGGGTGATGTATTATACTCAATTCAACTTTACTTTTAATTGTGAATAAATTGAACGTATTGCTAACCTTAAAAATGGAGAGGATAACAATAAGGAAAACAATCTCAAGACTATCTGTTAGCACAAAAATACTGACACCAGTCCGGAAGTAATGGAATGGTTATCCGACTACGTTTTATTATACCGCTTAACAGGTAAAGATTCTTACCATCGCTATAACGATAAAGATTCTCGCCTTATATATTAATTTATTATTCGTGATAATTGCGTAAAGTATATATTTTATGGTATCATACCAGATATTTAGGTAGCATGGTACTTAACAAGAAGTTATTAGTGAAATGTTACATTGAGAAGAGATGTTAATACTATTTTAGAACTTTATTACATAAATTCCGGTAAAGCTAAAGTTGGTTTTAGCCCTAGAAAAGAACTTTTTTATTGGGATCAAAAACTGTTACTATAGTCATTGAGCCTATTATTTTTCACATTTTGAAATCATTTATCCTATTCCTTCTTTGTCTTGAAGACATGAAAAACCTTGGCATCAACGTTAATATTGAGATTGATAAACTGATTAAAGTTAACGGCGGTTAAAGGTTTTCATTTAGTTTTCAATAGAGATACTTCTGGTTTTACTTTGAATGGTTAAAGGTAGTATTATTGAATTTAACGAAGTTGGATATTTTTAATTATATAAACGGTTTAATCATTTAGTAATTAACAGGTTGTATAAAGTCTTTAAAGTATCTGGTTATAAAGATGTGTATTTATTATCGTTGGAGTTAATTGAATGACTTTGCTACCATTACCAAATACATTTCTAAACTTCCTTTAGGTTTAAGTTTACGTTAAAGGAAGATTTAAACCTTAACTTTGAGGTTTTCACAAACGTATTTTACCTAAAAAAGAAGTTAATATTTTACGGTGTTCAATTCATAACAACGTTTTACAATGTTAAGTTTTTTAAAATTATTACAACAAAGGAAATATAGAAGGTATTATATATTTTTGTGGATGGATACGTATATGTGACCACTGGAAGTTTTAATTCATGACACCTGTATTAGCTTTGTTACCACAGAGTTTTAAGTAAATGTGATGAACCTTATAAAATCTTAAGTATCGTTAACTTCGATATAATGGTTAAAATTGTTTACAGTTCTATTACATTCCATATTATATAAGTCAAACCATATACAGAACCTCTTAAATTTAACAAAAATATTTAAGTTGAAGATGTTCGAGCCAAGCGAGTGTGATAATATTTTTTTCGAGTTAACTGTTTATAAGTCGATGGAGCGTTAACGACGAAGAAAATTATTAAATCAAAGTATATATGTTGAAAAATAGGATGGTAACAAGGATTATAGGTCTGGAAGTATGTATTCCACAGCATTGATATTTTAAAAAGAAAAGTTTGACGGATAATTCGCCTTTAAGTTCAGTGTTGAAAGCATTGTTAATATATTGTGCAGTGTTAGAACAATATTGACTGCTGTTTTTAGTAGGTTAATTGCAGTGCAGTTAGTCAACTTTAATTACAGTAACGTTGACTGTACTGACTTCAAGTCTGTTGATTGTGGAGTTCCCGATTCAGACTAGGGCACCGGCTAAGTAATTGACCATAAAAATTACTGTGCAGACCGGCTAGCGGTCTGCCAAACCTAGAACAATGCATCCACCACTTGATCAATACAATACTACTATTACTTCGACCAATCTAATAGACAACGTTGCAAAGATCTGAAGATCTTCCAATATGCAAACTATTGAAGGAAATCTAATAAGTGGAAATCGATGACTTTTTTACTAAAAGAGTTGTTTAATTTATGTCTTTAATGTAATTTCAATGTTCAAATGTTATTATATTTCAATAAAAATAGTCTATAAGGTTATTTATGAGATTATGGATCGGCTGTACAAAAAGTTACGATTAATAGTTCAAGGATATAGTAATCAAGATAAAGATTGAATTTTTAATTGATTGCTTATAATTCAAATGATTAGATAAAGTTTAATCATTGAAATTGTTACTAGTTTTATTGTTGTTATAAACGGTAAGTTTACCTTTTATAATAGTAATGGAATGTAAGCGTAAACGTAATTTTCCATAAATCATTAACGTATTATATTATTGGACTTTCCGAAAGAGTTAAGAAATAGTTTTTCTGTCGGTACAGTAACTTGTTATATTAAATCTTTTTAAAGAATGATTAGAATATACATTTATTGGTTTTTACCATATTAAATGTATTTCAGAAAGAAGTCAAACATAAATATTTGAATGTTCAATTTGTATTTATTCATTACATAAGGAAAAGACTTAGATATCTTTGATATATAAATTAAAGATATACTTTTCCTCGTAAATTTTGGGTTTGTGCTAACAGAATAACATTCTATTGAGAAGTTAGGCTTTTGGAAGTGTAAGTCGATTGAAACGTTAGCTGAGGGTGTACAACTTAATTTTAATGGATCGTCAATTCTTACTCATAGTGTTAAAGATGATAAAAATATCCGTAGTACATACTTTAGCCTACGTTCAAAAGGGAAAATTACGAATTTGACGATGATTAATAAGTTTAACCAGGTAAGATTATAACTTTACTTAGAGTAAAGGTTATATACAGCTTATGTCGCTATGTTATATTAACCGGAGGTAGCATACGACTTGTCGCTTTCAGTATAGGCCCAAGATCTATAAGACGAGGATGTTGATAAGCTAAATGAAAGGATTTAGTGGTAAATAAATAATTTTCAACAAGGTATTAATATGGTTTCGGTGTATTTTACGACGACGAGGTTAATGATATTTACGGAAGGCGTTTTTGCGAATATTATTAATTTTATATCACAAATTGGATTTTCATAATCTTTGTTAACAAGGAAAGGCTTAATAAGTAATTTACAAATATTGTTAACCTTATATACTAGATATTCGTTAAATATGAACGTGCAATATGAAATGTATTAATATTGTAGTTTCTCTGTATAAAAATAAATTTTGATGTAGGTATAGTAACCGTTATGTCAATGATTATCACTAAATAGTTGGGATTTTTTTCTATGTTTTCAGTTATGTATATAGAATTTCAAAACGTTTACGAATATTAGTGAAACTTGGGCACAACAAATGAATGACGTTTGATAATAGACTTAATAGCTTTAAATTAGGTATACAAAACTTATAAAATCTATAAGGTGCGGAAAATCAACGGAAAAAATAACCTCGTTAACATTATAACTAAGTCTATGATTAATAACGTTTTGTAAAGGTTTGTGTATAGTAATATGTTAAACATATGAATCGAAGTTTACATAAACTGCCATGTATGCAATGTGAAGGAACAAATATTCCTTAGCAAACTGAAAGATTGTTAGAGTATTAATAGCAGTGATAGTAGTAGTAATAACGCATAAGAAAAGAAGGTTGGAAATCATTGGCAAAGGGTTCGTAATTGGTGGAATGTATGATGCGCATAAATCTGTAGGGAAAGACCTATATACGGGAGTTGAGAAACGGAGGATTTGGAGAAATGGGGAAAAGGGCCGCAATTGATATTAGTTTTAGTACAAATTGATTGAAAATTACAGGGGTTTTGCATGTGAATTAGGGAGGTATTTCAGGGATTACAGCTAATAGGTGGTTGAGTACGTAGGTGCGTAGGCATAAAACAAAAACTCTCTAGTGTTGGAATAGCAGTTAATTGAAATATAGTTAAGTAAGCTATACTTATAGTTAGTTGATTATACTATCTGAAAATTGACTGTAGTTTGTGGAATTGACTGCAAATTTAGTGCAGTAGGTGCCCATTTTAATATGGGGTATAGGCTAAAGTAGGCTATATAAATTAGCGTACAGACCGGCTAGCGGTTTGGCAAAAGTAGAAGTAACTACATTACTACTTTCAATGCAGTATTAGTTACTTCGACCATAGAGATTCAAATCAACTACGTTGTAAAGATAAAGTTGTCAACATCCTTAAACTAAAGGTTTTGGTCATAGAACTTGGCGAAAAAAGATTCAAATGCTTCAATAGTCTTTATCCTTAAATTTTCCGATATCATCTTATCGTTTTAGCTCACAAATTAACATTAATTCAGGTGGGATTTGATACTTTAAATAAGTGGACTTGTCGATTTAGGCGCGTAAAACTTGGAAATTTAGACCCATAAGGATTTGAAGATTGGTGTGAGTCATGAGACGTAGCCTTTTTGACGCGATTTAGCTATTCTTAGTATTTTCGCTCGGAGTAGTAACTTTAACGTGTTTTCTAATATATTTGATGAAAGATCCTATAATAAAATAGGAAAGAAGATTTAGTATAAAGAGAAAAAAACGACGTAAAGAATCCAGTTAAAGGTTGTTTAGTATTAAAGTTGCTATTTGTTGTACAGGTTCTAGACTTAACTATATGAAGTAGTAGTAACTCAAATAATAGTAAAGACTTAGCTATTTTCCAACTGAAGAGAACTTGGCAACTTTTTAGTCACTTTATTAACGATTAAGGACTTTAACAGTCAATTTCAATGTTCTTTAACATAATTTAATAAAGATTCATTATTGTTTTTAATATTAGCGATGAATTTGCAACTTCTTACTACCTGTAAACTGTAGATGAATTTAAAAGTCTTTCTTTTTACCACCTGTAAGCGGCACATGTAACAATAGGGCTCTTCACAAAAATATTTCCTCTACCTTGCAATACGATAAAACCCGTAACCAGAAAATGCATTTTTTTCTCTAACTAGTTAATATGTACTTAACCTTATAAACATTGATTAATAATAATAAAGATAGTTCTTTAGACGTTTCAATGTTGTCGATTCGAATCGTGATCGAAGTAATAGTAGTATTGCGTGGTCAAGTGGTGAATATATTGATCTAGGTTTGTCAGACCGCTAGCCGATCTGCAAACTAATCTTTATAGCTAATTTCTTGGCACGTACCCTAATCTAAAGTGGGTTCATACTGCACTTAACTTTATAATCAATATAGTTAACCTACAAATAATACACTAAACTAAAAATCAGTATAGTCAATTGACTTAACAGTACAGTTAATTGATTGCACTGAGATTAACTACTGTTTTAACAATCTTCGTAGTAATTGTAAGAAGTATTATATTTATAATAAGTCCGGTCATTGTTTAAGTCGTTATTCCGTGGCTAAACTCTAAAAATAAAAATTAATATATTATATATAATACTCTATTACTTCGGAGTAAAACTATTTGAACTGCATTATAAACTATGAAGGCAAAAAGGCTTTCAACAATAACAATACGCCAAAAAAAATTCATGTAACATAAAGATACTGCTTTTAAAACAGCCTAGTAACTAGTCAACCACGCCATTTTATACTGTCTAATTATCGAAAACCCATACATCTGCCATAAAAATCAAACACATAATCTGTTATACATCTTTCACCTTCACAATCATTATACTAATCATAGGTTTCGAAGTATCATACCAAATACAGTAACAATAAGGTACTTAACACGAGGCTACTCGTAGTATATAATACTACAACGGAAAAATAATACTATTACGAAAATTAATCGATAAAATACTAATAAAGTTTATTTTTAATTTAGCTTCGTTGAAAAACTATTGTAACTAAAATAAACTACTATATAAACAGTTATTAAACCAAGTATATTTCATATCCTCAAGTCCTCTACTCCATTTTCTCTTTAATTGGAGAACATAAAAATCATTGACGTTAACATCGGCGTCAACGTTGACGAGCTTGTTAAAAACGGCCGAAGGTTCCTTCTTACCTTAAAGTAGGAGCACATTTGGTTTCATCCTCATAAGCCAAAAGCAACAGTATTAAACCTAAAAAAATAAAATAAATACATTAATTGGCGACAACTTCTCGCCTTCAGATGCCTTATACTTTCATACAAACTATAATCTTATAGATAAAAATAGAGTTAATATTTAAGTAGGTTAGTAAAGAGTTTATAGGAGTAAATAGCTGAGATAAACGCGGGGTTGAATGAACGTTTTAATGTTATCAATATAGGCCTATAACAATAAACCAAAGATAACCATGATATTATAGTAATCCGTTTTAATACCCCTACGCGCGAGTATAGGCGGCGTTAATGAAGCTTTGAATACTTTTAACGCAGCGTTAAACACTTTGAGTGTAGCTTAAAGTTTCCTTAATATAACCCTAAACGCTGTTGTAGTTCTAAACGGTGTCGTTGGAATGGACTCTATCGTTAACGTGGCTACGATAATCGAGGCACGGTTATTACGTAGTCTTTGGTCATTAACGGCTCTCACCACCTAAAATGCGAGGAAATTAGTATGTATGATCCTAAGTATTAAGATTCTCTCGATATGAATATTGTTATAATGAGCCGCGATGTAATTTTAACTGATATATCAAGCTTTTGAATTTACTTCGAAAGCTTTATTAAGTTTAACCCCATGATGAAAAGTTGGATCATTTTCATGTTTGGTACTTCACTACAAGGATTAGTTATTTTTTGGTAAAATATTGAGATTTTTGAACCGAAACGCTTAGATTAAAGGTTTTTAGGGTTTTGAAGTTATTATAAATGTTTTGACGTAACATTTTTAGATACATCAAAGTTACATTTAAAAATTGAACAATTGAAATCTAATTTACAATTTTTTTGAAATAAAGAATATAACTTACGTAAATATATTTCACTTAAATTTAAATATATATGAGTTATGGATATTTATGACTGCTATAATTCAAATTTATATGGTGTCATAATAAATATATAAACTTAACCTAACCTTAGTATTGAGTAAAATTTTCATCCACCTACCTAAAAATGAAACTTTTGAAAATACATATGTTAAATCAAGAAATCTAAGGTAATTTTACTCGTTATCAGTACCCGTTAATAAAATTATTGTAGTTTTATCATTAAAAATTGTTTAAAAAGGTACGATTGATGGTGATCATAAAATTTAGTTATACAAAAAATCAAGTTCGTAGAAGGAATGAAAAATAAATGATACGAATTAAGACAAGAGTGGCTATCGTTGTGACTGCGAGAGACGTAAACTTCGCGACAAACGTGAATATTGTAACTATAATGGCCGCAATAATAATCGCCGTAAGATCTGGAAGGATTGTCGCTGCGATAACGATAATCATCGTTGCACGTGGCGCGAATGTGGTATAAAAAATGTTCAGTTGAATGAGGAGGATACAGAATACTTTTGACAAAACGAGTTCAAACGTTTATCTTTACCCTTTTAAACCAATAAGATGGGTTTTATGACGGAGACCCTTACTTTTTCTATTAAACGGGCCTACATATATTGCAATACAGCATATAATTTGTGTAATACCTTTTTTAGGTATCTAATGGGTTGGAGTCAAATAAAAACAATATTTTAGTGTGTTATAAGTTAAAAAACAGGTACTTAAATAAAAGACCAGCTCTTGACACTAACGAGGTCATTTATTTGGTATAGGACTTAGAAATCATCGTGGTTAATCTGACTTACGAGAAGATTTCCATAGCTATAGAAAGCTTTCGCTTTTTCCAAATAGCTATTCATAATACTTTATCTAGCCCAAACTTTATTTTTTCACTTCAATATAAATGTTGATCAAGATTTCGTAACTAAGTTGTAGCTTAACAAATACTTTTCTATGTATGTTAAAGACCGCTGTTTCATCAGGTAAAGTTGTTTTCTGAAATTATAATATTTTTCGTAAAATTTACTATTAAAACTTATTAGTTATTTTGAAATTATATTTATAAGTCGAACGGTCCACCTAGTATTCATGAAGAAATTGTAAAGGTATATGTTTTCGAAAATTTCAATGTAGGTATAGTTTTGAATAATTGGTTGAAACTTTATAATGTTGATATTTTTATAATCAAAAATATTTTGAGATTTTTTAAAAAATCATTTAGAGGTGCCCTATACCTTATTAAAAGTAGTAACGAGTATTATGGTTCGTAAAATATTTAGGAAATCTTCTGAAAATGTTATTTTATTAGGTTAAACCGTTTATTTTCTAGTGGAGTAAACTGAATTTCCCAAGAGACTTTTTTTAAATATTTACTACCCTATATTTTTATTAATTAAACGAAATTGTGAATTTTACCACATCTTATATTATTTATATTTAAATTCTAATTAATAAGTTCTTTACCGTTTCAATATTATTACAAAATGTCAATATATCGCTCATTTTTTATAAGTTAAAAATGAGTTCTTTGGGCGATTTTATGGACCATAGGACTAGGAAATATAGCTTTCAAGATTGTTTACCTAATCCTCGAGATGGTTGGTAAATATCAAGTAGTATTTATTATTATCGACGAGATGAGTTCGCCAGTTATCAAGACATTGCCTATGGGATCGGAATTTAGACTGGAATTTTATATAGCCGAGACTATAAAATCTCTAATACGATTCCCGCTTCTTTTAGAAGCTTTCATCAATCAATGGTCGGTCATTTTATATCTCGACTCAATTTCCTATTTAATTAAGGATACGCGAGAAGCTAATTTCGTGGAGTAATAAGATAAACTTCGTTTTAAGGAGTTCTTAACCTCGTTCAGTATTAAGACTTCTAATAAAACCTTCATATTCAAACAAAATAGTTTGGGTGGCCATTAACTAAACCAGCGTTTTTAATATATATAAGTTGATTGAATTTTGTCATAAGTTTTCCGACGCGTGGTAGGATTTGAGGTTTGTTAATTTACCGATCAAATAAGTGATAAAGGTTTCTTTAGTTGAAGGTTGGCGAAACAGAAAATAAAACCGTCTTCACTAATTTATCTCGTAACAAAACAAGGCGGTGTTAGATTAATAGTCGAACAGTTTATACGTATAAATATGTATATAATATATTAACGAGGTTTTGTCATTTACCTCTTTAGTATTTATTATATAGAGATTTTTTTCGGTAATTTCTATATTATACCAGGTACATTAGAAGAGTAATCGTAAATATTGGTGTTTGTATTGAAGTATTAAGATAATTAAAGGGAGAAAAGGTATTTCAGAGAGTGCATACCATAAGTGAGAGCTTATAACCTCTCACTCGGGAAGTGGCACTTTACCATACACTTTGCCAATGCCACTTCTAGGCAGTGACACACTATCATGCACTTTTCAAATGCCAATTTTAGGTAGTGGCACTTTATTATACTCTTTATAGGAATACATCTTATAAAGTGATACGTTACCGTGTACTTTAATAAAGATGCAATTTGCAAAGTAGCCGCCTACAAATTATAGATATATATGGTAATATCTACATGGGTAATCTATTTTTTCCCTATCTCGGCACGTATCTGTAATTCAGTAATAATAATATAGTTATATTACAGTTTATATCCGTAGTTTAGTAATAATAATTCAGTTGTAATGAAATTGGTATCCGTAATTCAGTAATAACAATTTATTGTTAATATAGTTTGTATTTGTGGTTTGATAATAACAATTTGGTTTTCGTGCAAATTATAAAGGTTTGGATTAATAGTTTCAACCGCGGTAATAATTCAAGTAAGATCCTAATTAATTTAGGAAATTAATGGCGATATGGTTGTCGATCTCTATAAGAGTGTGATTACATCAGTATTATAGGAGTATGATTACATAGGTGTTATAAGGGTATAATTACGCAAAAGAAATTACAATATTGCGTGTTTTGGAGTTAATATAAAACGATACATCGCTATCGGTCTAGGCAGATTTTTTTCTCTTCCAATGACGCGCCCCCTTTCATTAACGTAAATCCTAACTAGTTAATTAACATATACAAACTCAAACTACTATTATAATTACCTATTTCAAACCTCTTCTATAATTAAATCCCTTAACTAACCCTATACATTAACCTTGCCCGTAAATAAATAACGCGAAAAAATAGATCGGTAAGACGCTGTTTAACGCGTTTACGCAAGCGCAAAAAGACCATTACCACCGTTACCCGTTGCGCCGTCACAGCTCCTACCCCTAGCCTTATCTTTTTAGTCAATATATCTTTAATTACAGCCTTCCTTTTCGCTGTTTCCCCCGCCGCCGCCACCAATTATACCGCTATCCCCTTTCCCCTCATCTCCCCTTCCACTTCTCCCCCTAACTCTTAAGAGGGAAAACGGGGGGCTTTTAAGGCTATAAACCTTATCCTTTCCCTATAGCTAAAAACTCTATTACTCATAGGAGTTACCTTTTTTTGCCACCGTAAACGTAACTTAACGGAATTGTAATGCGGTTCATGACTAATACTCCCTATATATTATATTGTACTAATATCTCTATAAACGAGGTAGCGAAAACCGACCTGGTACGTTGCCTCGAGTTACGATTCGTTAGGTTACGCCGCGAAGCTTTTTTAATACGTAAAGCGTTAAAACGACGTACCCAGGTTCATAGCCCCGGGGTGTTAATAAATACGCCTTATATACCATGTATTACGTTCGTAACCACGAGTAACTTTATTAACGATTGACATTAAAGCAGGGGTCGATTAGCCCACTACCTCCGTTACGAACGGATTGATTATGGATACGCCTTTATTTCGATGGTTTCAAAGCTATAGGCCGAGGTCCTGCTACGCGCCCGCCGTCTTTACCGTAAGTTTACTGTAAAATCATCATTATAATTACGAAGATAAATCTTCCACTTATATAAATATACCGTATAAAACGTATTTGAAAATAATTGTTTTTGTAGGTATTTAAAATAAGTTAATATGAATTAGTAATAGGTTTTGACCGGTGAACCAAGGAGATGGTAACCGTTATTTCCGCTTGAAAGCTATGTTTACGTATATACTATGTAGGCGAATTCGACGACGTTATCGCGCGTCGCTGTAAGGAGGATAAAGACTCCCCCGCTCTTTTGTCTAAAGGTATACGGCCTAAGGCGCGGTGTTACACCTCTGGTAGCGCCAGTAGCGACGTCGATAGCTGCGATAGCGGTGGCGCTAGCAGCGAGGGGAAGGGCGGTAAAGAAAATGATGGTAAGAACGCAGCGCTGCTATCTCTCTCACTTTTTGGCAGAAATTAGCTGCCTATTTTTAGGTTGAGCCGCCGTACTCATACTTCATATAGTTTATTACATAGTAATTAAATTATTCTTTCAAGAAAAATATAACATGAGTAATAAAGTTAAATGATAAGGAGTAAAAACAATACTTGTAGGATCGTAAATGGTAAAATCAAAGTGTCAATATATTAAAACCGGTGCGAATAGTCGATTTAAATGGATTGAAATCTTTAAGATCAGTGTTTATCAAAAATCCAAATCCTAATAAAACGTGGAGAGCAGTGTAAATGGCGGATTTGAACCGCGATAAAATACGAAAAGCGTTATAAATGAATAACTTAAACCGCGATGAAATAATAAAATAAATTTAGGTCGTTTGATTGGGGTAAAGTTGTAAGACCTTTTTAATAACGTTAACGAAAAGTGTATTCATCGAAATAAACGCTTTCAACGCTTTGTTTAGGCCGCTTTTAAATATTATATTTACTGGGTCTAACTTTCCGTTACTCCACCTTATCTCCTTAATTTTTCGGCACTTATAAGATTCGTATAATATTATAATATCAATTATAAGGAATTTTTCGTTCGTAATATCGAGTTGAACAAGTTATTCGTGAAGGGAGAAAAAGTTAATGTAAACAAGTAAAAGAAGGGGTTTTAAATTAAGGTTTATGAAGATTATTAGGATTGTTATCGCCATAGTAATGCCGGAGTCGAAGCCTCTAACAATGCCGTAAACATTTAAGATTAAAAAACTTTATATAACCCACTTACACTTAGTTGAGCTTTGATAAATAATATTCCTACGAAACGTGAATCCGTTGCGAGCCGGTATTTTGTTATTTAAAATAGAACCATATCCAATTTATAAGTTATAATCAGTATTTTTGATAAAATAGTTGTTAGTAAACCTGAAAAGCTTATATTTATATATATTGAACAGTATAAATTATAAATCGCGTTTTAAATTTTGTATTTACTACGTAAGACGTTTATTAAACGCTTTATATATATTATACAAAGAGCTAGTTCAATATTACGTCACGACCTAAAGGTTAAATATCGCCTTCAGCTATACCACTCAGGTGACCTAAGCGTCGAATATACGCTAACGCCTATATTCGTTGACTCTTTTTACGCTATCCAAGTTAACAAATGTAACTTTATCTAATTATCTCATTTACGGAAAGTTTAGAATACCGTTCTGAAAAGTGATTATTACACCATTAAAGTCAATCATATAGTTTTTTATTAAGTACGTCTTAGGTTTTACTTTTAGGCCCGCCTTTAAACGCTTTCTTTCATTAAATACGGAAAACAATACGTTACATGACGTTAACATATAATCCGTTTGTATACATGTGAATACAAAGCCTTTAAAGCGTATTATTAAAACTAGAAAACTCGGGGTAAAGGTCGAGCTAGCTATTTCGAACCGATTTTTATAATGTTTTTAGTAGGTATTATACTAGAATACACAAACTTTAACGAATCCGTAAAACGGTTTTATAATATGTAAAATCATTTCGGTTAAATTGTGTTTCTAAAGGTCCGTAGGTATAAAAAAGTAAATACACTATTTAGACTGCTCCTCCTATTTTTAAAAAACTTATATAATATTATAAAGTTTAATATAAATGTTTTAAAGTGTTTTAAAAGAGATAATAAGTGTCAAAATTAAACGATGGCTCGCCCATTGTAAAGTGGGCGATTAGGTTATAATATCTTTTTTACCTTCATTATTATAATCTTTTACTATAAAATGGCCTTTTTCATAAGGTTTACCAGCTTCATATTTTACCTCGTAGATTAAGCGTATGGAAAAAAAATCTATAGGCGTCATGAACCTTTGGTTTAACTCTTTTAAAGCGAAAAACGCCTTATTTGATTAAAACAGAAATTTACGTTTGAACGAACTGTTGAAACAGGGCACCTGGGGTGGTAATAATACCTTTTAGTTAAAGTTTTAAATTTAAATTACGGTTTGCTACTTCATTTTACGTGATAAAGAAGTTCGTTGCGAAATTTTTGAAACGTCTTTTGTTTTTAAACCTAATTTGGCGCTTTTAGCGACGCAGTACAAGTTCCATTAGTATAGCTGGACCGGTTTCATATGGTAATAAAGGTTTAGACATAGTATTCGAGGGGTATATGTGATTCGAAGGCGACTCAAATTCGTTATCTTAAAAATAGATTCAGAGGTACCACTAGCTAAACTGAAGTTTCAGGCTGTTTTCCTTTATGTTTTCCCTTTTATATTCCCATACTTTACTTAACGGAATAAATTCGTACAATTAAGTAATTTTATAATTATTTCAAGGCCTTCAAATCCTTTAATTATTTATGTTTTAGTCTATCCGTCCTTCATTTTCCAAACGAAACTTTGAATTATGATATTAAATCTAAACCGCTAATTTCATGCAGGCCATTTTTTATGGCTAATACTTTCGAGATATCATTTCTGGTCCGTAAGGAACGTAATGTTACCATAGCTTTTACTATATCATTTTTCCCTTATATTTTAGCTAGCGATGGTGTTAAGTTTGAGTGGACTTTGTGATAAATACTAAAAACAAAAGGTATTGGAATTGATACACTCGAGTTGAATATATAATTTACGGCGCTAACCTCCATTTACAGCATTAAATCCTTAAAACTAGTACTTTTCAATTCCTTAAACAGTACCGTATACTCTTTCTAAAAGGTTTATAATACCATTTATATTTTCCGATATCTTATATTACTTTTACCGGTATTTACTTGTATTTACTGCTGGCAATTCTAGCTCTAGTACGCTATCCGGTCAAATCGAAAGCTATACCGGAATTATAGGTAATTTGATTTAGGGGTCATAAATCAACGTTTAACTAAGAATTCATCAAAGCATTCCAGTAATTCGTAACGGGAACACTTCGTATAAATTTAGCGTCCTGAAATAATAATATTACGTCGACGGCATATAGTATTAACGAGCAGTTAAGGTATATTATATTTACAATCATCTTGTGATTCAAATCTATATCGTTTCAAAAGCGTAATTTAAACAGCAGTAAGACTTATAGATGAAGCTAACACTCGTAGTAAAACTTTTCGATAGTTCTTAACGCTTTCTTCCCTATATTAATATGTCTTACAGCGTGGAGTAGCCTTAAAAGGCGCTCCACAACTAGGTGTCTAAACTAACGGTGTAACATCCTTAATTCTAACTACTTCAGGTAAACGGCTGTAATTATATATAATTCGGGGAAAACAAAAGGTATTCAAACTTAAGGCGAAGCAATACGGATACGTTATTCGAAGCGCAGACAAGTTAATTAATCGTTTTCTGAACCTTAATTCAGAGCTTATTTATATTAAATAACGATAATAAGAATAACTTTTCAAAGTTTATTATCTAAAACTTAACCTGTTCGAATCGCGTATTTACAACGATTATGCTAAACGATGACGCTTTACCTTTACCGAATTGGACTTTACGGTATTCTCCTATTGAGTCGAATTAAAACTTTGGGAATTTCGCTATAAACGCGTCGAATTATCGTTTTCCGACGGTAGATATTTCAGCTACGTAGGTATCCGTCATAATACCCTAAAATCGGTTACTTTACCTGTCAAAAACGTAAACTACGACGCCATATATACGTTTAACACGTTGTTTTCGCAATCCAGGCCTACGCTATATAGGGAAAAAGCGTCTTCAAAGCCAACAAAAATTTACTAAACGGCTTCATTATCCTAGGCTATCAAATAAGCATCATTTCCCTTATAGTTTTCCTCTTTAAAGGTATAATCGTGAAGGTAAGCGTTAAGTTTATCCTTTATGACTTCGTAGTCGATGATCTAGGCTGTAAAATTATCTTTCGTCTAGTCTTCAGGTAGGTAATCGGCTTAAAATTAATATTTTATCCAAATCCACTTACATACTAAATAATTAGTCAACTAACAACCAACCTTTCCGCATATAATATAACGTTTCTAAAAACTTGTAAAGCTTCGTATAACTTTTCGTAAATATTATTATTGACGTAGTATATTCCGTATTAAGTCATAAGGTTGTCCTCGTTAATAGCTAATTTATATTCAGTTTTTAGGGCTTTTTCCTTAGTATATTTCGTTCCGATAACCGTATTTAAGACGTTGGTTTCACTTCGAGTATATGTTAAATCGTCGGTTTAAAACGTAGTAGATTGTTTTTAAAAAGTTCAATTTAGTAATTCAACCTTCGATTTTAGTCCTTTCTGCCTCAAATATTAATTTTAATATTACCTACAGGCGTATCGAGGGTTTAATAAATATTTAGAAGCTCTCGTAAAAAGCGTTACCTTTTTTTACAATTTAAATAACGCAAGTTATAAGTTTAGATTTCCTCTACATACTTCAGTAACAGTTTATATAAAAAGTTTATTTTATATTCGAATTTAAGGGCCTCCCAACTTTTGCAGAACTTTACTAATGAAATGGTAAATACTTTTTATAGAGGGGTTTCAACGTTTTTACGCTGGTTTCTTACAAATTTTCAGGTAAAATCAATCCAATCCCTATAGTAAATATCGTAGTTTGTTTTCGTGTAGAAATATATCTTTAAATGATTATGACACTTTCAAAATGTATTTACCTACATAAAAACATAAATTAATATAAAACTATAACGAATTAATATCCATTTTTTATGTGTATTTAATATTATACTTATTTTATTATTAAAGACTTTGTATTACTCACCGCTATATTTCTTTTCCTAGTCATAACCCTTACGAGATTATTGAATTTTATTAAGTTACTTCTATTAGTGGGAAAACTATATAATAAAAGGTTTTGATAAGGGTTTTAAATATTAGGTATTAATCTGTAAAGTTTGCATTATTGTTTTACACCACTTATTGTATTTCTGGGCGGATAGTTTTAGTTATTCGAGCCGTTTTTATTTGGGAAAATCTGGTTGTTAATCGTATCTTAGGAATATTTTTATCTGTTTATATTTGAAAGAGTGTTTTGAAAAGGGTTTTTATTCGACTCGAGTTGTAAACAATCTTTATAACCTTTCTTCATTTTTTGTTAACTCCTCCAATTTAGTTTGAATTTCGCGACATCTGTTTAGCCTTATTTAACGCCTTACTCACTATATTTGCGAAGTTTTTTCTCGTTCCTTATCTGTTATTTCAAAAACCCAATTTTAACGATTTTTAACCCAATATCCCTTTAAGAATTTCACGTTTATTACTTTGTAGTCGGTTCATTTTAACATTTGAATAAGCTGGGCTGTTACCGATAATACTTTTACAATATAAGTATTATTATTACCGGTCTCATTAATACCTTTACTCCGTAGTTATTTACGCAGTATTATCAATATTATACCGTCTACCATACTCCACATCTCTGCCATCCAGTCCACAAAGTCTTTCCTAAAATTATTGAATGAATCGCATCCTTTAATATCTTCGTTACAATAGTTCAAATTATATTTATAATATATGTAGTTGCCATTAAACGGTTTAAATATTTTTCTAAAGCTTAGATTTTACAATATTACAAGTCAAAGTTTGGGTGTTTCATAATGATTTTATGAAACGATATGTTTTTAAACATATAATCTATATATTCGTTAACTTAATTTCAGGTTCTTGTTATTAAATATATAATTATAAAAATACAAAGTGTACTCAAACGGTTAAAATGCTTATTTATACATATAACGGAAATTTCAAAGTGGTATAAAAGTTAGTTTTACATAGTAGATAGGATTCGGGTACGATTGAAGTTGGTATTTAAAAAGGTTCGGTCTAATAAAAGCGCACAATTCTTGAAAATAAAAGCAAATGAATATATATAAATACGTGTAGAGTAAGACTTTTAGTGCTTTCTAATACTAGCTAAGTTTAAATAAAATGCAAATAGAACGTTATTATAGGCTAGTAAATCGGGTACGATTGGAATATAGTATTTAAAAAGGTTCGGTCTAAATAAAAGCGCACAATTCTTGAAAATAAAAGCAAATGAAATATAGAAAAACGTGTAAAGTAAGACTTTTAGTGCTTTCTAATACTAACTAAGTTTAAATAAAATGCAAATAGAAAGTGATTACAGGCTAGTCAAGTGTCACAAATTAACCATTTAGCGTTTTGAAAGCGCTATACTAGCCAAATAATTAGCAAACTTGAACTTCGTAAGTAATAAACTTGAACAATCTGTTTAATAGAGAAGGCGGACAAGGGAAGGCTAACGGGGTGGAATGGGAACGGGGGAAAATAAATGTCTAAAGGTGTGTATGTGTAAAAGTTAAGGTAGTGGATAAGGCTCGGTATACGTGTTAGGTTTACGGTGTACATTTGGTGGGAGGTTCGGACATCGTGTTTTGATCGCTTTTAGGATTTATAAGCAGTATAAATGCTATGTCTCAGTCGTTTCTGAAGTTAAAAAGTGATTTGAATATGGTGTTCAGATTGGATAGGTTCTAACAAAAGGTTTCGAAACTTGTTAGTTTTCAATTTACGTAGCATAATACGTAATAAAAAGTTTTATAAAAAGTGCACGGGTACGTTCAAACCGATAAAACGAGTAAACGAATAGCGTAATGTGACTTTTAGTAAACAAGGTACTAACCGAGACAATAATATCGTACTAAAGTTTTTTTTTAATGTTACTTCAGATTTTACAATCTTTTCACGCTTTGGGGTTTAAAAGCGCTTCCGCGTATTTTTATACTTCCGTATACTTTTTGCAAGTCGTATTATTAAAACACGGGGAGTTAGAATTACTATAACATGTCGTTATAGGCATTCAACTTAGGTTTGTCTCTTTTATTCCAAGCTATCTATAATCGACCGAATCGGCTACTAATTGATGTAGTTAAGGTCTTCATTATACCAAATACATTAAAAAAGTAATCGTAAAAATGAGTATTTACGTTGAAGTAGTAAATTAATTGAAAGGAAAATAGTTATTTCGAAGAGTGTAAGTTACAGGTGAAAAATTATAACCTCTCACTCGAGTAGTAGTACTTTAACTTACACTCTGCCAATCTCCCTTCAAGGTAGTGGCACTTTACCGTACACTTTGCAAATGCCAATTCTAGGTAGTGACACACTATTATATATTTTGAAAATTTTACTTCTAGGCAGTGGCATTCTACCATTCACTTTGCAGGAGTGCGCTTTGTAGAGTGACACTTTACTGTGAACTATTACAAAGTTGTAATCTGCAGCATGGCCGCTTACTAACTATAGAGATATATGGTAATACCAATAGAATTACACGGTATAGAGAAAAAAAGTATCGTAATCGACTTTAAACCTATAAATAAGTGTGTTGTTCTAGAATATTAACCTTTATCTTCATTAAAAAATTTTTTATGGATTTATCAAAAGGCATGAAGTACATTTTTAGCATGAACATTACAATTTTTTTAATGTTTCGTGTATCCAAAGTTTATGAATTGTTTTACTTTAGTTCATCCTTAGGGCCTCGAATATAGTCAAGTAGCCCTTATAGAATTTAAAAACCCACCTACTTATACTTAGAGATTTATATATCGTACTTTTGAATTTTGAGGAATATTTTACCAAGTATTTGTAGATAACATGAATTCTTTGTTAATTAGCTCCAATAAATATAATTGTTATTTCCCTCAAATTCTAGATTTATTTACTAAAGTTAGAATTTCTCTATTTCTGAACGAATCATATATATAATTTCAATTTATAAAAATATTGGGTCGCTATAGAAATACATTTGGTCTATCTACCTCTATAAAATATAATGAGGTCTTTCGGAAAATATTCTTCCCCACAATTCTCAAAACATTAGAAATTTACTTATTTGTAACGTGTTTTTTACGCCCTATAGTACTCTGTTACACTTAATTATCTAAGCTATTGCATAAAGTAAAGATTTGTTTATTAGACATAAATTGTAAAGCTATCAGAGTAGAAAAAATTAATTTTGTTAAGAGAATGCATTACATTCAAATTATAAAAAATACTTTAAAAACCTTAAAAAAATAGTTTTTCGCCACCTTATGAGAGTACTTGTGCGATAAGTTACGTCTGTATTAAGCAAAACCTACTCGATTATTATTTCTGTAAGTTAATGAAAGTTCTGGAAAAAAAACTTTCGCTGTTATATTATTTCAATTGAAGCCTTAACATATATGAAAACGAGGAAATACTATACCCATCATTGCTATTCTATTACAGGCTATTGTCTGGCTAGTATTACTAGGGATCCAACCCTGGTAGTTCTAGACGCTCCTGCGATGCTCTAAAGCAGGGAGAGAGCCGCTTGAATACATGTCATATGACTGGAGAGAGGGCTATATCATCTTAGCTCCATAAATGCTCCCTAATAGGGACTTCTTATTTTTCATCGAGGTTTATAAACAAAATCTGACTACTTTAAGCGATAACTCCAGCTTTAGTCCCTTTATATATAAACCTTGATCTTATTTTCGACGGCGTCTTAGTTGCTCCTTAGCGGCTATAGCCTAAATCCATGTCTTTATCCTCCGACCCATAAAATATAGATCCCTAAACCCTAAAGAAATTCCTTAACGCGCGCATTAGGAAGCATCTCCAAAGCGCTTTAACGGCTTAGTACAATTATCTTACGACTTAATACGAACGTTTTACCGATGCTTTACGTGTAAGATTTATCGAATGGGATTAAATCGTTCGGGAGTACGCGTTAAACGCTTTAACGAATATAATCCGATAATTCGAAGCCGCCATCGCGTTCAAATCTTCGGGTTAACTTCCCCCTAAAAAGGTTCCCCCTATATACATTAAGAATGACGCCATTATCATAGAGTGACTTATTAGGGACCGTATTAATTCCCTAGATAACAACGGCTCTTTTAAATCCGATTAAGATGTTAGCACCCCTTTTAATAGGCGTTACCAATTTAAACATAAACCTCTTAATTATCCGGTTAAATTTTCCGGTAATCAATTACGATTTCCAGCATAGAAGGTTACGATAATACGTAAGTTACATCGGAACCGGAAATTTATCGTTACAAAAAAAATCTTTTTACGTTCTTTTTTAACAGTTCCAAAGCCCCGTGAAAACCGTTATAAAAATTTATTATATTTACGGAGTGGACGACGGCATTAACGACCTCAACATCTTTATAGCTATATCTTACGCCTACTATTACGACCCTAACGCGATTGAAATAGTTATTATTCGACTTACCAATATAAAGTTAAAAGTTCGTTAACGATTTTACGTTTTTTTAACGTTTGGAAAGCTTTACTTACGAAAGTCGACGATATGGCCTGTAAATCCGCCGCTAAACTCGCTATTTTAAAAAGAATTATTAATAATATATTTACCAATACGTTACTACCTTTTTATATACTAGCAAATTACAATAAATAAATCGTTCGCGTTTGACTTATCGACAGGCGGTTTTCTAATTTCTATATTCGTTACGATAACATTAATATTGTTGTTACTGGAAGCGCCTCCTGCGGTGGAAATGACGGCGGTGATACGCCCGTTCGAGATAATTAGGGCGATGTTATTATAATTGACGTAAGCGCTTTTCGAGCTGCTTTTAAACGGCACATCGCCT
This sequence comes from Anisogramma anomala, assembly GCA_038502455.1. NCBI lineage: Eukaryota > Fungi > Ascomycota > Sordariomycetes > Diaporthales > Gnomoniaceae > Anisogramma > Anisogramma anomala. The sequence continues at coordinate 2,594,187 of JASMMZ010000016.1, read as the reverse complement.
AAGTTAACTACTCGAAACTTTCCTGCCGTAAAGACTTCGGATTATATTTACGTTACGGCGCGAACAGTTACCGGATCCGTACATATTTATGGGATCTGGGGTAACGCCCGAACGGCTTTAACGACAAAGTGGTCATAAAAATCTATTTCACTTCGGCCAAAAACCTTATCGACCTTGAGGAAGGAAAAGCTTAATTCCTGTATATAGTCGTATATAAAAGTTGATAAGACTTTAATTTGACCTAACGACTTCGCCCTAACATTAAAATAACTTTCCGTTTATAATAAATTTACTTTGTAATTTTATTTATTTTATTTACTTTTTAATAAATATAGGTTGTAAATATCATAACGCCGCGAATAAATAGCTTATTAACCGTTTCAAGTTATCGAGTTTTATCATTTCCTTATAATAACTCGGCGAAGCTATATTTTACACGCTCGGTTCTCTTTTACGATTTATTTCTTTTATAATTTTCTTAAATGTCAACCTCAATGAATACCATTACTGGATATAAACTTACATCGTCTTTTCATTATAATACAACGTTATTTTAGGTAAACTTGAAATAAAATACCAAAGAATTACTTATAACGTTACGAAACATATGTTATTTTTAAGGCGACTCGGGAATTACCGCGTTTAAAAATAAGGGTTTACACCCGTTTAAAAAGTACCCAAAAAGGTTAACGCCGTTATATTTTACGTTATTTTACGATAGGCCCGTAAAAACCGAGCCGTTATTACGCAACTTGTCGCTGTCTCCTTTAAAAACATTAATGAAATATTTACTCTAAAACTACTTATTTTCGTTTACGATAAACTTTTCGTTAATTTTAGGAAATTTTCACTTTTATTCGATAAAGCCTTCAGCGATGAATAACCTCTTTATCTTTTTAAAGCGGATTACGAAATCGCCTTTCTTGCCAATAATTAGGGTTAACCTTTAAAATTACTGTAGGGTCCTGGATATGGTATGTCACATAAGAAGCTCCTGATATTACGTAAAAATTTAACCGAATTACCTATTTCGGGTTATATTTAAATAAATAACTTTTTAACGGGCGCCGTAGTCTTTTTCTTTTAAAAAAAATTAAAGAAAAGTTATGATTTGTATCGATTATCGCTGGTTTAATGTTATTATAAAGGTAAATTATTACCCGTTTTCCTTTGTACAATAGAAGTTTATGAATATTTTGCAAACTGAATGATTTACTAAGTTAAATATGTAAATTCATTTTTACAAGTTTACTATTAAAAAGAAGGATTAATAAGAAATTATATTTTATATATATTTCGGATTTTTTCAATAGCTTATTACTTTTTTAGGATTTTTTAAAGTCCGCTTTACCTTTTAACGGTATATTAATAATTCGTTACGCCTTTTCTTTGATATTTTTCATTTATTTTACCCCGACGACGTCTTCGTTTACTTGAACGATATTTTCAACGATTATATAACCAAAGTTAAGTAAATATTTAACGTATTAAATGTTGTAGAACTTAACCTAAATATTTTTAAATACGAATTCGGTGTTTGAAAAACCAAATATTTAGAATTTGTTTTCGGAGTTAACGTCGGCGTCCGTATAAATTTAGAAAAGTTACGTGTTATTCGGGAATAAGCAGCTTTTACGAAGGTTTTTATGAATACAGGATTTTTTTGGATTTGTAAATTTTTATCTTTATTTTATTCTCGATTATATAACGATTATCGGATTATTTTTACGGTTAATCCGTAAAAGTATTTTATTTCGTTAAGGTCTTAACGAAAAACCTACTTTCGAATAGCTTTAGTTTAGTTTTTTTTCCGAACCCATACTCGTTTAATAGGATCCTAACTGCAATAACTTTTTCGAAGCCAATCGTTTTAGTTAGGCCTTAGGAGGCTACTTTTTTTAATACGATGACTACGGTAACCTACGCCTAATAGCGTATTACTTCCATCGCTTGTCTCCCGTCTAATGTAATTATGAGATCCACTATAAGAAGTTATTCATGATTATAAGTTGTTTAAAAGTATATAATGCGGAGTTTTGAGGTATGGCGCGCTTGTTTACTATCCCAACGGATTACAAAAACTAGAAATATTTTTTAACGATACGGCGGCTTTCTGAACGATGAATTCGCTGGTTTAAATGCCTTTCGTAAATTCGCTTTCGGTTAGTATATAATAAAGCAACAGATGACGCGCAACCCGATATATCATTACGACGAAATTAAAATATTTTCAAAAGTTTTTCGGATTCACGTTACTTGGGCCTAAAATTTCAATTATTACGTTTCGAATAGTCTTTTTTCGAGCCGCTTCCGTATATATACTTTTTTCGATTAACCGTTACCGGCAAATTAATTTTAAAAAACCATGAACTTTTCATTAACGTTGCCCTTTAAAGTTGTTAGGATACCGTTATTATACACGACATTACTTACTCTCGCTTAGTACGTACGATAAGTATCAGCGAACGATACTTTTTTAGTGGATATTTGTACTGACGATTACTGCATTTTAAAGGTTTTAATTTCGGAATATTTGATTAACGACGATAAAGTTTCAAAGTTTCGCGATTATATTTTGGTACCTGTTAACGAGCCGTTTACCATGGCGTTAATTTAAGTTACCCATAATTCACTTTTTACCGGATATTTCAGCCGCGATATTACTATCGTTATCTTTTTCAAAATGTATTTTTTAGCCAGGCTTATATCGTATGGTCCGCCGCTTTTACCGTAACTGCAATGTTTGTAACCGTATAACATATTGGAATCACCGTTAAAAAGGGCTTTTCAAACTCTTTACAGTTTCCGAACGACTTTAAAACGAGCTTTCCGTCGACTTTATAATTAATTTACCTTAAGAATATGAGGGTAACCTACGTTACATTATAATTTTCACGTACTACTTAAGTAAAACCGTTACTCCTAAGGCTATAATTATTATAAATACCAAGACTTATACGGAGCGGTTTTTCAATTATTATTAGCAGTTTTATGGTTTTTCACGTACGTTTATTAACGACCGTGGTTCTAATGAAACCAACAGGTTTTAAAAACGATTTTACGACTTAATTAGGGTGAAGTAGCGTTTAAATACCGTTTTTTACCCCGAAACTAACAATGTAACTGATCGCCTAAATTAAAAAGTTTTTACGTATTTACGTTTATTTGTCGTTTATATATAACGAGATTGAAGCCGTTTATTACCCAGTTATTGAATAATACTCAATAATAAAAATATAACGATTATTGGTATTAACCCGTTTTATAACCTATAGTTATTACATTAATTTCATATAATTGGTGTAACGTTTTTTCGTTTCGACAACGTTACTACGCGTAAGGGTTAAAGAATTTATTTAATAGATCTGCGAAGTCATGGAATTCGTATAAGCTGTAATAACAGCTATGTAATAACGTATAAAAAAAGTCGCTAATAAGCGACGTTCCCCCTCGAAACGTTTTCGAGTCAACGATTAAGTTCAACTTTTCTTTAAAAACTATAAACTAAACGAATTTTTTAAAAATTTAAATTAATTTTACGATTAATATCAGGTAACGCGTATAATCGACTTTTGTATTGTTAAACTTAATATACCGGACGGGAAGTATTCTCGATTTTATATAAATTAATTCGTTTGAACCGTTTCGAATCTGCTTTTCAACTAATAAATTCGAAACTTTTAACCGTAAATTATAATTATTAAAAACGACGATAATAAGTTAAAACAGAAATACCAAATCGAAAGTATATTACGGGCCCGTAATAAACCCTAAATTGGATATATCCGACTTTATAATTAATCGAAACGGAAGGTTTTAATTAAATAGGTAAGTTATATATACCTAACGTAAAATCCGTTTTTAAACTTTTTTAATATTATGGCATTTAATACCTTCGAATTGCGTTATAAATTAGTTAAATATAACGATAAGCTCTTACGTCCAGCTCGTGAATGGGTATAATTCCATACTTTACTTTATTAAATGGAATGATGTATAAGCTATTAGTAAGTGTATACTAAATAAGAATATTAATGTTAATAACACAATAAAAGAATATAACCGTGCTTCAGTTAAATATATCCTCGAAATCCTAATACGAACTTTTATCTAGTATTTTCTTACTCATCTTAATAAATTGGCTTAGTTTAGCATCTATACAATCTAAATTAACATCAATACGCTCCAAAACCTTAATAAACTTTTGTATTACTTTTAATAACGCTTTTTAGCTGCTTGTTCGCCGCGCCCTCCACGTTTTTACCTAACTATAAGAAACTTACCTAAGTATTACGTTCCTTGTTTATCAATTGTATAGCCTATAGGCCCCTAGACTGTACGGGAGTAGCAGGAATATAACCCCTTTTGCCTCGAGTGTTAACCTTACGTTACATAGTACGACGGACTCTTATAGCCTTTTTAATGGCTATTAACTAAGTTTATACTTTTTTTAGCCGTTCATTAGCACTTAAGGAGCGGCTTATAGTACGTGGATTTACTTCGGTTCTAAAAGTCGAACGCCAAATACGCTTTCAACAACTCCTTAACAGCTTTATTTATATCGTGATTTAGGTTTAACGGCGTATACGTATAACAAAAATTACGACCTATAGCCTTAACGAAATAAAGGTAGTGCCGGGCCCTAATATTTAGCTATTCGTTAACAAATTCTTCGTAACTATTGAAACTACTTACCCTTAGTTTCTTAACGAAACTTTCTAGTATTATACGCCATTTTATAAATGTATTCAAGACATATTTATTCGCGAGTCCCATCGGAGTTTATATAGATAGCCCTTAATGCAAGGAACTTTATATTCGTTAATAAAAACCAAGTAGCTTTAAAACATATAACCTATATCTTTGATAACTTTATCTACCTCGACGACGAGCTAAGGATTTATCGTAACGTTACTAGTAAAGTTATAGGGAGTATTAAGACTACAAAACAAATAAGTGTTATATTAGTAATTATAAGTACTGATGTTATACGGAAAAATTAAAGGTCAAGGAAAGGAAAAGGTTTTATATTTTATAATTAGAACATTAGGAATTATTTATAGGAAATTTCGGCGTTAAAGTACCTTTCACGTAATGTTGGCCTAGTAATTTTTACACGAAACCGTATTTTTTAAGAAGACACGCATACCTTCCTTATATTTACGACGTCTTACACCGTAACATTACAAAAAAAATGAAGGAAAGAACAACAGGGGTGTCTTTGGGGGTAATGTTACAGGCTAGTTCCTGGCTATTATTACCAGAGATCTAACCCTAGTAGTTATACACGCTCTTGTGATGCTCTAAAGCAGGGAGAAAGCCGTTTAAAGACACGTCATATGACTGAGGAGAGGACTGTATTATCTTATCTCCATAGCCGCTCCCTAGCAGAGACTTCTTCTTCTTCTTCATCGAGGTTTATAGATAGAATCCGACCACCTTGAGCGACAGCTCCAGCCTTAGTACCTTTAAATATTCAGCCTATTTTGTTTCTTAACAAATGCTTTACGAAGGTATGATTAAATGATAAACTATTGGAATATAAAATTATATATATTGTCTACATATTTAAATATTGTAGGACCATCTCAATAAACAATATACATCTTATTATTATTTTATTGAACTTTACGTAATATAACCTTTACGAAGCGTGAAAATAAACATATTATTAATATGATCAACTACTTGAATACTTATAATATGGATATTATGTATTTTGAAAAGGATTTAATTTTGTTTTAAATAACTTTTCGCGTCTTTTCATACCAGCTAATAATAGAATAGAAAACTCGAACAAAGTACTTATACTCAACTAAATATTCGATAAAATCCACATAATGCCTAATAAAATTAATCTTACTTTCTTAACTACCAAGGCTTTATAACCTAATGAAATACGCCTTGAGTTATACTTAACATATAAAAAGAAGGCAAGTTGACGAGCCATTTATAGATAATATTATTTGAGGTAGATACTATTATAGTTAGGAAGCGTGAGGGAGCACGCTAGCAGAGTGTATTATAGAGGGTTACGGCTAAAGTGAGATTACCTAAGCTTTTATCTAAGGTATGCACTCTCCAGGTGCTTCTTCTTCCTTTTCTATCACTTACTTACCATTAATACTATCTTTGAATACTATACTATCTTCTCTATACGATTATATAATGACCTAATCGAAACCATTATATTTAACGTTACAAAATGCAAAAGAAAAAGGAAAACCAAAAGGTAGTAAATAGCGCTAAAACTAGTTGTTCTTTTCGTTTAATAAAACGCCTGTTTTATAATAAAGACAAAACGGGTTGCAAAAGACTCGTAACCTTCAGTTATTTTGTTGAGTAATTTCTTCATAAAACTTATAATAACAGATATTACTTTAGGCTAAGGCGTATAATGATCGCTTTAGATGGATTCCATTTCCGTTTTTTAAAAAATAGTAAAAAAGTAATATAGTTTTCATTTTTGCTATATACAAAGAATGATAACGAAGAACCAATAGGTAATCTTCGTTTAATTCAGGGTTTCAAATAACCCATATATACTTTATATATAAACTTTTTCATAGCCTTTCTATACGTATTATTAGCCGCAACGCCGTGGGCGCTGCTCGACTATCATAAATTCGATGTAATTATACGTATTGCTTATAGAGATTTCATATATACTCTTCAAATTTTAAACCACATAACATATATAGTTGTATGTTGAGCCGAAATTTATATCGCTATTTTTAATTTTTAAACTGGTTATATCCAATTTAAATAATTTGGAATCGCAACACTAAGTGTTTATCCTATTTTAAAAAACCTAGTTAAAACGATTTGGTACAAAACCGAGAATAACAAATGCATATTACCCGTAGGTAAATGGATAGACCGGGAGGAAAAACCAGGTAATAAAATTGTGTTTTGAATATTATGTTACTAAACATGCAAAGTATTTTTGGATGGAATATATACTTACTTTTTAATGGAATATCAATAATACATATTTTAGAGCTATTCATATTGGTTTTTATAAGTTTTCATTCGACTTCAAATTATGCGTTTCTATAAACTGCCCCAATATTGCCTTACCCCAACAATAGGCCGAAATTCGCTTTATAAAAAAGTGTTTACATCGAGATACTTAATTGACGATAAATGATGTCACCAAAAAAGATAAAAATAAATATAATAAAACTTACCGTTGATTTTAATTTAATATAGAAGATCTTATATAACTTTATACTGGCAAAGAATATAATCCTCTTTACAAATAAGGAAAACCCACTTCTTTATAATTAAGCCTATATATTGGAATGAAACGAACAGAAAATCTCGCTTATACTTTTAACTTCCTTGCCAATTTACGTATATATTTGAAGGTGAATATTTAGTGTTTTATACCTTATTATAATCTTGAGTATGATCATTTCATGTATATACCCCTACCGCTTGAACTAGTAAAATATGAGAAGGCTTTGAAGGAGAACGAATAGGAAGTTAGGAAGATTGTGGATAAACGGCTAGATCGTCGCTATCGTGTAGGAAAGTATATTAAATACTTGGTTTATTAAAAGTGCCATACTTTCAAAAGTAACGAATGGAAACCTGGAAAAGACCTGGACCATTACAAGGAACTTATCGATACGTACGAGAAAAGTCTCAAATGAGCTCGCATCCTACGTGTCGCGTCTCGCGTCTCGCGTCTCGTGTCTTACATTCCACTGAATTTTTATGTTATATAGTAAGAATATTAGTTCATTTTTTTTGGTCTTGAAGACTTGTTGTACTTTTAAAGAGGATATATAATAAAGGCTAAGACTGGTACACACCAACTTTGAGAAGGTACGTATCCGTGCCATCATATCTTACATGCTACTTAGCTTTGCTAAGCTTTTAATTCTAGTTTTTCCCCTATTTATCGCCAAATACTACAATTATTTGAGTAATTACATTACCCCTATAAATATACAAACATAAGAAATTATTAAAACTTTGGGAAACCCCTGTTAAAAGAAAGATAGAGTTCAAATTAATGGACTCTTTTCTTAGGAAGTCATATAATTTGTATCCAAACGCGACTTCAACCTCCAAAAACCTAATATAATAGTCTTGAAATAAATAATTATCAATAAGGCTAAATATAATACCATAGGCAAGCTGTACGAAACGTTACGCCTAATTTATTAAGGATATAATAATAAAGATAAAAACTAAGTCTTTATAGAATCGCTAGCGATTCAAAAAATAATCAATGCCTAATAATCGAATGAACAATAAATTTACTAACAAAAACCGATAGTAAATTTACCCTTCATGGTTTTAATATTACTCAAACGTACATGTAATTAGAAAATAAGCTACAAAAGATCGTGTAATTAAAAACAACTCAAAAACTCCTTAATAAGTACACACTAAAATCAATTATACAATACATCAATTCGTTACATGAATGAGCTGGAACAGGTAACTATTTGGTCCTAAATTATCAATCGCACTTTAAGTTACAACTAGGCATAAAATTACTAGCTTTATAACTTCGGAATAAAGTAAGGTTAAAGACTTGAATTTATGAAATTACATAACAGTTACGACATGAACTAAAGTTAAACACTTAAATTTCAATGGATCGTTAATCATAAAATATAATGTTAATAATATTAATATATACTTTAAATTCCGTTTCAAGGGTTAAACCGTTAATTTGGCTACAATCAACAAAAATAACGTAGCAAAAACTTAGAAGTACTTGAAACAATGTGTTTGTAATAGTGATATCACGACTTTATATTAGTCAAACACATTATACAATCTTTCAGTTACAGTATAAATATAATACCCTACTAATGAAAACTATGATTAATTAAACAAAAATCAGGACTAACAAATAAATAATTTACACCGTAAAATTAATATAACCTCAAGTAACCTATCGATTAAGGAAACCTCCAGATAGACAAGCATACGAAACCTACATGCATAGGATCCTTTCAAACACTAGGAATTTCCAAGCATTTGAACGTGTCATGGATTGTTCTTTGGAAGTAGAACAAAATTTAAATTTTTGGCCTAAAAAGACATGCGTTTTTACCTACCAACAATAATAACGTTTTGAGCCCGCTGTCGATACTTAGGTTTCTTATCCGCTAGCTTATACCAAATATACCAACCGACCAGGAATTTTATCCATCTAACAACTTTACTACCATTACTACTAACACCTTTATGGCTGTCATTCTTCGGAAATGATCTTGTCGACTGGTAAGGGTAATACTTAAAAACGAATTAGAGGTGAAAACGGATTCGACAACAAAAGGAGTAATAAAGGAAGTAACAGAGGTAGCGGATACGGGCTCGTTTACAATAAAGCCTATCTCCCCGCCATTATTAACGCTATCGTTTCCGCTGTTAGCCTCCACCCCCTTCGACAATGGTAAAACCCTACCGACCCATTAATGTTACGGCTACGGTTTAGGTTACGTTACTTTTTGTCGTTTTACCGGAGGTGTAAATGGGTTGCTATAAGGCGGTTACAAGTTTAAAAGGTGCCTTTATAATAAACGAAACGAGGTATTTAGCTAAAGGCTTTACGGCGTTAATTTTAATAGTTATATACCCTCTTTTACGTTTGGTTACTGTTATTTATTAGTATTTAGCCTCTTTCTTCATTCTCAAATTGTTAGAATTATTACAAGCATAATTGATGTATTTAATACCCGACTTTTTCCATTCAATACAAACCCCATAACTAACATTTACGAAAAGGGACCTCATATAACTTGTATAAGGTTGTACCCTATGGGGTTCAATAGTTTGTATATGGGTTATGGAGAACAAAATAGTAAAAGAAGGGAGAGAGGAAGAGAAATAGTTGGAACGAGTGTGGAGGGTCTTTCAAAGGGTAATAAGCTATTTGGGGATAGTTTAGGTACGCGTATAGCGGTGCACAGCTCGTATGGGTTTATTTTTACAAAAAGGAGCTACTATTTACATTAGTATAAGGATTTTGGTAATAGGGACTTTAATATCTTCGATCTTACATCAATTTTTTTGGCATGTGTATACGAACCACCTTGTTACGAAAGGTAGAGGGCCTACATTATAAATCCTAACAGTGCCCATTTTCGATTTTTTTTCGAATTCAGTCTTTTTCAATACTATTACTTTATATACTTCCTATTTCACTACAACATCACTAATTGCTCCATCACCACTTTAATATATTCGGGCAACCTTATTTTGGCCATAAAGATCGTCGTCAGCCCGGCGGATCACCCATATAGCAGTGTATCAAGAACAGCTCTCACAACTAATAATTCCATTCCTCGTTACTTATATCAAAGTGGCTTTTCAGACTTAAATTTTTATTACGATACGACCAAAGTCTGATTTCTTCTATGTTTTAAGATATGAGGAAAAGACCTTCATGATAATCTCTTGTATATAACGGCTTTATTTATTTGTTTATTTATTTTTCCAATAGCCGTTACTGTCATAGACCCAGGCCGTTGGCTATTAAGCCTATAGGTTACGTGACTATGTATGTAATAAGATGGGCTTGAGCTCGACCCGGGCGCGGACCAGGTATAGGCTGTACATGTTCCGTATATGGATAGGGCACAGTCTGTATACGGATAAGGCACGATCCGTGTACGGGGCACGTATAAGGATACGTAACGGGCTGGGCCTTAGCCCTACCTAAGAGCCCTACACGTTAGGCTATGATAGCCTTTTTTAATTTTTTTTATACCTTAATAGTAAATACTATCAAGCACCTATTTGATTTACTATCATAGGTCGGACTATAATATACCATTAAGTTTTTTTTTTATCTTTTCAAAAAAATATTTCTTATAATAAACGAATCGATAGTAAATGTTAATAATTCGGCGTTACACTTTAACATTATCGGGGAGCATAGACCGTCGGCAAATACCTAATCCTCTACCTTTATAAATATACCTTCGGCCCCTTTGGGTCGACTTAATTCGATATCTCTCGTTTATAAGATATCGTAAGCTATATTGCGTCAGCTATTAAATAATTTTAATAATCGGGTTAATCGACTTTTACTATTGACCTTATGTCCGACTTCGTTTAGGTCGTCACGAAGATCTAATAACTCGAAACCGAATTAGCCGCGACTCGCGTTAAGTTTCCACCGGTTTAAGGCGGATAAAAACGACATAGCTAAACGCAGTTGAACGGATCTACTTCTACGTAGGTGGCGACGCATTAAATGATCGAATTTATACTAAAAGAGGATAAAATATGAACCGAAAAAGGTCGACACGCGTTTCTTTACGTATAAGGATATTATATGGCGACGGTAAATCAAACGATTACAACTTATTACGAAACCAGAAGACACGAGGGTAGGTATAATATAGGTAAGTTTTTCGATTATATTGAAACGGCTTTCGGGTACTTTCACTACGCGGATAAAGTATTAATCGAATTCGAAGGCTTGGTTATAAATAATAAAGACCTGTAGACACTATTCTATATTAGATTCGAAACGCTTTTAACTTAAATAGGCGGCCTGAATTGTCCTTCGATCGTAAAGTGTAATTACCTACGCTTTTTCGTATCATTACGTATCTACAATAAATTTATTACAGCAAGTATTAGCCGGATTAATTATATCGTAGCTTTAAAAAAGTACCGTAAACTCGCTGACTAATTAAAGTCCTTATATTTAAAAACACGTTTTGGTCGTTAATTAGCGAAACTCGTTTAAACTTAACGGCCGGATAATAATACAGTTATAACGAAAGTTTAAGCCTTTTAAACGCTTTTATTAAAAGGCCGTAGTAATCGCAGCTGATCTTTTTAATACCGCGGTTGATTATTTTAATAAACCCGTTCGGTACCTATTAAAAACTCAAAACATGAAGCGATGTAAACAATAATAAAGAAACGTTAGGTTAAGCGTATTTCAGGGCGTTACGTACGTTATAGTTTACTAAACTATTTTTAATGTAGCTACAACATTTATCCGATATTACCTCCTACGTAAGTGTATACGACCTAAGTTAAAAAGGTAAAAGAAAATTCGCTATTAATAGCGACGGGGGAAGCCTAACTCCTAAATACAATTTCGTTTAAAAGTTATATAACTTTAACGGAGTAATTGTAAAATCGAGTAAAAAAAGGTTAGTTGAATTAAAATACGTATAAATGAAAAACCACTTTTTATCTTTATATTTCCTAATAACACCTACTTTTTAAATATTTAAGTCGATTTTGACTATAATTATTATTATATTATAAACGAGGCTTTAACATAAAGGTTAAAGTTGAAGTAAATTCAACTATTATATTCGCTCAATTTGAAAACAATATTAAGATTACCGTAAAACAGGCTTATTACACAAATAGCTAAGTTTCGTATAAATATTAATAAATAGTCGAACCCAATATTAGTATATATTATTCCCGGAATAACGCAGGATATAATTTTTGGAATGCCTTGGATACGATATTAATAGGTAACCATAAGCGAAGGCGGTAATCGTTTAATAATTTAAAGTTAAAAAGGCTTAGTAGTCCACGTAGTTTTGATATGTTTTAAAAAGGGAGATATATAGGGCGTAATGGGTTCGGTTTTTCTCGGGTTAACGTAACGTTTGTACTAAAAGACATAACATATAGGGAACCCATTTCAAATAGATTATATTATAAGCTTTAGCGAAATAACGTGGATTTTACAAATAACGGCGATAAATACGGTTAAATAAAAAAAGATTAATCGCGTTTTTCATCGAAACTAAAGGTATTTCGCAACCTATTTGATAAGTATAAAGCTATAAGCTTACCTTCGTATAAAGGGAAACTCGACTACTATATTTACATTAAACCGAACTAAAATAAATCTTTACTAAAACGACTTTGAAAGTCATTATATTCGATATTACGAAATCAATGTTTTAAGTTTCGACGACAAGTTATGCAGTTGGTAAATAAAGGTTGAATTTAAACGAACTTTTTGCCGACGACGACGCTGGGATTACTAATTCGTAAACCGGAAGGGGGGGGGATAAAGGTTTTAAATAGATTATCGGATACTAAAGAAAATTATAAATTAAAATCGTTTTCATTTACCTTTAATTAAAGTGACCCTTCATACGTTATCAAAATCGATATAACTTACGAAATTAGATATTCGAACGGCATTTTCCCGTATTTGAATAACACCTGGGTAAAAAAAATCAATATCATTTAGTATACGGTTCGGGTTATTAAAATGATTAATTATCCCTTTTTGGCTAGCAAAAACGCTGGCGAAGTTTTAACAATATATTAATTATATAATAACGGATATTTTCAATAATTTCGTTATTACGTACTTAAACGATGTTTTGTGTTTTTCTTAAGTATTAAGTAAGATTATATAACGAAAGTTTTCGTGTTTTTAGAATGTTTTCGTAATATGAAACTGAATTTTAATTTTTAAAAGTGTAATTTGGCAGTTTAAAAGATAAAATATCTAGGCTTTATTATAACCGTAAAAGTAAATATTCGGGACGACTCCGAAAAAGTCCAGGTAATTCGCGAGTAGAAGTTACTATATACGGTCCGGAAGATTCGAAGTTTTTTGGGTTTTACCAATTTTTATCGTAATTATATTAGTAATAATTTAAAATTAGTGAATCATCTCGTTCGCCTAACGAAATAAGATATTAGTTAAACTTAAACTAAAGTTGGAAAATATGTATTTCAAACTTTAAAGGATATCTTTATCAGGGTTTAGGTTTTGTTATATTAGAATTTAAATCGGCTAATAATAGTGAAAATTAATTTTTCGAAAACGGTGTTAAAAGGTTATTTATCGTAACGAGATAAGGATAGTATTTTAAAACCAATAACTTATCATTTTACACGATTAACGGATACGAAACGTAACTATATTATTTACGATAAAAAACGTTTCGCAATAATATCATATTCAAAAACGTGGTTTTTTAAACTATATAATATCCGTATACCATTTACAATTTTAACGGACTATAAGGGATTATAATTTTTTTTACCACTATTAATTTCGAAACGTTAGGTTAAATAGGCTGAGATCTTTTGTCTTTTTTAATATCACTGATTATATAAGCCCGTTACTTAGAGCGCCTGCTCGAATACATTAATTCGCAATTTATAAGATAAACCTAAAGTTTAAAAAAGTTACGCGCGGGTCTTTGAGTTTATTTTCATTACTATATGAACTGTACCATTAATAAACTTATATATTAAAGGAATATAAATTACAACGGGTTAGGTAAAGGAGTTTCGTAAAACGAAGACTTATTTACTAAATTAAGATAATATGTATTTTAAAGGGAGGTTGTGGGCTTTTAAAGGGCCGCCAAAAGCGGTACCTCCCCGAGCCCAGCCCGCGTCTGGGTCGTTATCGGGATAATACTGGGGGATTTTAGTATGGTGACGTCGGCGAAACCACCGCGAGCTCAATCCGCGTTAAACCCGCTGGAATTGTTAACGTCGAGTGGTTCCCTTATTTTCGGCTCGGGTATGTTAACGAAACTGTAAAATTCAGGAATAGCGAGCGACTCGTTATATAAGGTTCGCTTTTTAACGGTTTCCGAAAACGTTAGGCGTTTTCCACTTAAATCAAGATAATTAGTATAAATAATAAATTACAGAATTAACCTGTGAGGGGTATTACGTTATTATTATCGTTTATAATTACCGACTTAAAAATTATTCATAATGAAGATATTATAACAAATTTATAACTCGTTTATTATAAGTTATTTAGGTAAAAATATTTCATTTTACGTTTTTTAGCGAAATTAGTATTAGGAGGGGATAATTATATATATTCAACGTTTTTGTCGAATATATATGTAATATAAAGGGATAAAACCTCGTCGTATTTTACGTTAAAGCCTACTTTAACCTTTTCCTATTTCCGACCAGTATTAAACGGATATTTTAATCGACCTTATAATCGACTTGCCGGTTATTAATAATGGCCTTCAATATTTATTAATTATTACGACCTCCTTTCCAAGTTTATCCAATTAAAAGTTATGTGATTTATCACTGTAAATACGTATGCAAAACGGTTTCGGGATATATAGTGGAAATTTTATAGGTTTTTAACTTTTATTAATAATAATTACGATTCGAATGAAGAAAAAATATTTTAATCGATACTTTATTCTTTAGTAAAAGTCGAATAACTTTTATTTACGACGTACTATTCATAAATAGATAATGGTATAAAACGTATAAACTAAAACGTTTAAAAATACTTACGTATTATAATCGCCTTTTCGTAATACGATTAAACTTCGTATTTACCCGCTTATTAATTTACGTTGAATAAACTAAAGTCGACGGTTAACAGGTTTAACTCGAATCATTTAATAAATAGATACAAAATGTCACTTATCCTAAGAGTAAACGGAAATATAAAGTCGTGAACCAATTCAATGGAGCAAATTGTTACGTTTTTGACTTATTTACATAAGGAAACAAAATTAGCCTAAGTAATAATAACTTATATTTAATAACAAACAAAAATAACGATGAATCATAAACTACGTTCGGCGAAGGAATATAAAGTGGGGAATTAAATTTAACTAAACTTTTACAATATTAAAACTAACTGTTCAAATAAAAATCTCGATTAAATTTATAATTAATACCGGGTAATCGTTATTTTAAACCCGTTAAATATCGTATTAAATATTCCTAATAAATATCCGGTATTTAATATAGATTTAATTAAACATACAGTTTCGAATCCCTTACTTTCGTAAGTTTTATCCGATACTTACCCGGGATTAGTTTTAATAACTAACGATATAAGAAACAATAAATACGATAAATTTGAAGTATAAGATATTCTTATGGTAAAAACGGAGAGGGACGAGGTTATTTACATATTAGTCAAGTAAAAGAGTTATAATAAGTCGAAATACAAATTACTGGAAAATTATTAGTATATTATAGAATTGAATAAATTCGAAACAAAAAAGGGAGATATTCGAGTTTACGATAGCCCGGCATTTCGACGACGACGTTAAGCTTATACTAAACGATAAGCGTGAAAAGAACCACCTACACCTTTAAAGTAACACTTTACTAATAAATAAAAGAAAATTTTATTATTGAACAAAGTTATAATATATTTTATAAGGCCGAATAAATATTACCCAACTATCTTGGATAATATCCAATTATAAAACGGGTTTTACTATTTTTTGACGAAGGTTTACCTACTAAGTTTTTTTTAGGTTTAATAAGTACCGGCTTTATTAACTTTAAAGGCCCTATTACAACTGGCTCCAAACGTTAGGTGATAATAAAAAAGGGGGACGGTAAAAGGTATGTTGAAAACCGGTAAACGTCGAAAAGGAAGGTTAGTAAAAATCGGGTTGTACGTTAAGCGACATTAAAAAGGGTGGATAACGTAAAAAGGGGCGGGCGTTAAAAAAAGCCGATAACAGATAATACGAAAAAAGATAGATGTTAAAAGATGCCGATGATAAAAGATAACGTTAAGAGGGATGGGCGTTAGATAAAGCTGACGATAAAGATTAACGAGGAGTAAAGCGAAAAACGGAACGGGAGGAGTAACCCTTCAAACGGGTTATTAAAGACTATAATACGTTAATTTAGACCAAGGTAATGCGATCGGCCCGGGTACGATTTTACTCCCGCTTGTAGTCGGCCCGATTAGTTCGTTTTTATAAAAAGTTAATAAATAAAATATAAACGAAATCGGAGATTGTATAATTAAGCTTTAAACATCGTTCGTAACATTTTATAAACCGTAACCTATATTAATTATAAAAATATAACCTAAGTAATTATATTATTTTAACATTTTAGGTTAAAATTACGGAAATATATTTGACGGTAACTAAAAAGGGCTAGGGAGAAAACGTTACGCGTTAAAATTCAGTTAACCGAAAACATTTTATTTCGATAAATAAACGATATGGTAAAAGGTAATGGAGGGGTTCGGAGTAAATACGGACCCGGAAGAAAAGGGCAGCGTACACGTATAGCTAAAAGAATAACGGCCTATACTGCCGGTATAATGGGAATTCTCTACGTTTAAACGATATTACAAAACCGGGTAAATTAATTAATTAACTCGGGAAAAACGGGGGTAAAAACGGGTCGATAACCTAGGATATCCCTTTGACGCTTATGCATGGGGAACAAAATATGATTCCTATTTTCTATCGTAATCATTAACTAACGTAAAAAGACACGTAAACCAGGTAAATTCGTAAATAAGCTTGTTTTTGAAATATATTACGAAAAGAAATGAAGTAATAGGCGGCCTTTTGTAAGGCTTTTTTATAAATTTACCTTATTATAAACTGTCTAACATACGCGATACCCTTATATACAATAAATTCGAACGTAAAATAAGGGAACGTTAAAGTTTAAAAACAAGTTAATATATGATATACAAACGTTTTTAACTTATAACGGAAAAAGTTTATTTTTATTTTTACTATTTCCAAAAATAAAAAGATTTCTTATAACGCGAAGGAGTCATAAAAGTTAGTTAATGGCAAAGTATCAGTATATTTTAAAATAATATACCTTACAGGGAGACTCGTTATCTTCTTTGGAGGTGCCGGCAATAACGTAACTTAAACCAAAACCGTTAAATATATCGGCTATAATAATCAATTAGAAAAAAAGGTAAAGATATATAAGTTTCAATAATTGGTTAGCTTATATAAAAATAAATAAAAAGAGTTATAATAGGGTAGTTAGTAAAGGGGGGGAGGGCGATAATATAAAAGGGAAAAGGAGGAAGTTTCAAAGGCTATATAGGGGTAGCTGTATTTATAAAGATTAGCAGACTAGATTCGGCAAGGGTTAAGTATTATACAAGATACGTTATTCGATATTAAAGTTAAAAGCGTGATTTTATACGATATGTTAACGGACGCGTTATACGGTACCGATAATAAGAAAAAAAATTTATACGATGCGTTATAATATATTAATAGGTACGTTATACGACGTCGGCGGTAAAAAAAATATTTTATACGATGCGTTAACAGGTGCGTTATACGGCGCCGGCGGTAAAAAGGAGGTTTTACACGGCGCGTTAACGGATACGTTATACGGCGTCGGCGACATAAGATAAACCGGCTGAAGAGTTATACGATATATGAAGCGTAATATTACCGGCTTACGCTTGACCCGCGTATTCGATAGGTACGGCCCGCGTCCGGAATTTATTTAAAAAGACGCTGTAACCTTTATAATATCCGGGGAGGAGGGAATATGTTATAGATTTAAGCCGTTAGCCATTAAGCCTATAGGTTACGTGACTATGTACGTAATGAGATAGGTCTGGGCCCAGCCTAGGCGCAGACCGGGTATAGGCTGGATACGGTCCGTGTATGGACAGGGCACGGTCCATGCACGGTATGTATAAGTGCACGTAACGGGCTAAGCATTGGCTCTACCCAAGGGCCCTGCACGTTGGGCTACGGTAGCCTCTTCTAGTCTTCTTCCGCACCTCAATAGTAAATCCCATTTGGTATCTACTTGGCTTACCATTGTAGTTCGGACCATATCAGTCACTATTTACACCGGCGTCTCGCTCGCTTAGTGGAGCTTTTACCTTCAATTATACTTTAGATACTTATCTGTCTATAAAAGACTTTTTTTTTGGCATACCACCAGCTTAGTAGTATACCCTATTTTACGATTCTTTTATACTTAGGTTTACGGCATGTGACAAAAAGGTGACTCTCTGAACGAGTTATAAAGTATATCTCCCTTATCGCTACGGACTTTCAACCAAATTATATGTATTTTATAAACCCTCCACTTTTTCAAGGCTGTCAGATCTTCGATACGAATAGGCCTCGAATGGGGATTAAAATAGCCGTATAGTACGGCTAAGCTAAAGCTATAGTTTTCACGCTCTTACGGGTCTCTAAACTGTAAAATACCTTCAAACTTTAATTGGAAGGCTGGCTTAAGGTTCGATTCTTAGCAAAGGTTTTTATTTTTACTTCCGTTCTATAAGTAAAGGTTATAAAAGGCGATAGGCTTTTCTTTATAGATATATTAGATCGAAATCCTTTTCCAAAACACGTAATGATGCCTGCTCTCTTTTACGGTGCACGTAGATAAACTTATACAAATATAATGCATATTTGTAGTTTGCATTAAGTTTGTGACACATAGTGAGGACTAATTCATACATTGTTTAAAACTAGCTACATGTATATATGATTAAATTTTGAACATTATATAATTGTTAAGTTGAGGATAAGGCTTTTTTCGGATATTACTATATACCCTCATAGATAGTATATATAGGCCAAGTGGCAGTGCACTGTATTGCAGGACGTACTCCTGCAGAGTACACGGTAACGTATCACGCTGCAGGCTGCACTCTTGCAAGACTCAGAGTACATTATGCATGGAGTGGTCTGGAATGGCTATTCTAGACCGACGGCAATGCGTAGAGCGGTTTAGAAGAGGTATTCCAGAGTGGTACGCTCTGAGTAAAGGGCTTATAAGCCCTCACATATGGCGTATACCTCTGGATGCTTCTTCTACGATCGTATCTTACTTTTATACTACAATATAAATCTTTCTGATTACTCTTCTACTTACCTATTCACGTGAACAAGTATTTAGACTCTACAGACATTTTTGTTTATAATGGGTTATTCAATGGATTATACGGTATAACTTAAAAATAGGAACTTTCGAATAGAGTGGTTACTGTAAGGTATGAACACTCAAGTTGCGATCTTTCCCGCCGGTATATATACCTTCAACATTAACGAAGGCCACACTATACTAACTATATAGTGGGTACTGCCCGGTTATAATGAATAAATAAAAAATAGAGACTTTAATTGTCAGAATCTTAATTGTTGGGTATGACGCGTAAAAATATTTATTAATATAAGTAAAACTTTGATATTATATATGAAAGGATTTAAAGTTAGGGGTTACTTAGATAAGGAGCCCCTTTTTGTTTGTTTTGGGATTCTACTTACGAGTTAGTACGCATATAGTGATTCTACCTACGACGCGATATATTAATATGTCACGATATATATATATACGTGTATATATAACTTTTAAGCGTTTTACTTTCGCCCGTCACCCGGTTTGATTTTCTACTAGTATACTTTATAAGGCCTTGCTTTTAAGAGCTTATATAGTTATATCCCTAGCGTAAGTAGACGTTAGGTAAGGAATAAGATAGTTGTTTTACACGGCCCGACCAAAGCTACAATCTATACGATTACGGGTATCTAAATAATGGAGTACTTGAAGATTTTAATTGGAGGGATGGCGTGGGGTCCCGAAGGCCTATAAGGGCTTCTGACTAACCTTACATTATGATACCTCTTTCCGGTTTCTATAGGACTATTTCGTAACAGCGAGTTAAACACTGGGAGGTTAGCACTTCTAGATGATAGTAAAACACAAAAAAAAAAAAACTATCGAAGGCTAAGATAATGATTTTTAAGGAAAAAAAATTAACCAATATCATGAACTTGTCGTTACAAATCGAATTCCTTATAACGATCGTTAATAAAGATCAATCACAGGAGAATCAATACGTAATCATCAGAAATCTAATACATTGGACCTTTATTGATTACAACAAGATCACGTGAAACATACTGGTTTTATAAGTTTATAACATAATAGACAGTTTTAACGTAGGTATAGCCATATGGAAAACCCTTAATATCGTTACTAGGTAACTACAAATTCTACTTATCACGGTTATTATTTGTATCTATTTAAAACATCTATTTAGATACCTTTTAAAACTAGGGATAATTAACGAAAAATACTTAATGATCGATATGATAACGCTTTACAAAGCCTACAAAAGCAGGGAATTAGAGTGTTTAAGTAAATTAATAGTAAAGTTTAGCCAGTAAAGGCTATAACGAAACTAACACTAAATAAAGCCCTGTAAGGTTTATAAATCATAATAAGTTTATCATATATATTGATGGATACGAAAAAAGGCCACTGATTAAGGTCAGATCACGTTACAAAAAAAAGGAGGAAAGTAAAGGTATTATGGCAAACTGGAAAACTACCAGTGAGATAAAACTATCAACTTAATTTATTGGTAGGATTAAGTTTAAAGTACGTATAAGTTTGTAGAAAATGACTTCTATATGGGTGTTGATAACGTCGAAATTCGAAACCATAAGGCAAAAAATGATAATTATAGTTAATTTAGGTACGGAATACACTAGAATTAATAGGGGTTTTGCTGGCAGAAGAGGAGCAACTTCAGATATTACCACAAATAAGTGGTTGGCTACAATAGTTTATGTGTATAAAACGAAAAACCGATGGTATTAAAACAGTAATAAATTACATTATAATTGGTTAATCATACTGTTAGTATATTAACTATATGGACTGTAAGTGAACCATACGATTTGTGGGTTAATTATACGTGAAGTACAATATATATTCATTTTAAACTAGGGGATAGGCTAAGAAATTGGCTATACAAATTAGTGTATGGATCAGTTAACGGTCTGCCAAACTTAAAACAATACATTCACTATTTGACTATCTAATACTACTATTACTTCAACTACTACGATTCGAATCGATAACATCACAACGTTTAAAGGCCTATATATCACTAGTAAAGCCTATTAATAGCTATTTTTACTATTGATGTAAATAGTAAGTTTACCCATAATGGTTGCAATATTATATAAACTTATATGTAATTCGCAACCGATTTTTAATGGACTTTATTATTAAATTTGTTAAAGGAGCTATAAGACAAGTTTTTCACTAAAATAGCTATACTTTATATTAAACCGGTTTATGGACTGCCTTAAGTAGATGTTCGTTTCTTTTTAACATATTAAAAACACTTTAAAACCAGGCTAGATATAAATCTATTAATGTTTAACTTATTCTTATTAATTACCTAAACTAGAAGTTTTGGTATCGTTACTTTAAAAATTAACCATATATTTTTCCTGTGTGTAGTTAGATTAGTAGTAGTGAAATAGCATGTTATCAAGGATTTAGGCTTTTGAATATGATAGTCAATTAAGATGTTAGTTAAAGGTATATAATCATATTTCAATAAACCATTCATTTATATTCACGGTATCAAAAATAACTGTGATAAATACTTTAACTTAGGCTGAAAAAGCCGAGAAAATAACTTCGGAAAGATTAATAAAATTGATATTGTAAGATCGTAATACCGTTTTAAGTAAAGAACTTAAATGACTTATATCACTAAACCATGTTAACTAGAAGTATTCATAAGATTCATCAGTTGCAATACAAGTTAAAGATATACAGAGTAAAGATTTTGATAAGTTGAATAAATATATGTAAAAATAAATGAATAACTCAAATAAAGGTATTAATATGATATTAGTAAATTTGATTTCAGTGAAGTTTATGATTTTTACCAACGGCTTTTTTGCTAATAACATTGGCATAACCTTTTAGATCGAATTCTTTACACTGCTTATTAATAAAGATAGATTCAATAGATAATTTACAATTATTAGTAACCTTGTATACAGGATATCTATGAAGTGTAAACGCATAATATAGAGTATTTTAACATTTAATATTTATGGTATAATTATAAGATTTGATATTGATATAATAACCGATGTTATATAGGGGATTGTCATTAAATATCCAAGATTACTTTTAATACTTATAGTTGTTTGTACTGACTCCTAAAGCTTTTACAAATAATCTTATAAGATTAAAACGATTAATAAAAAGCGTTTGAAAATGAACATAATAGTATTAAAGAAGGTATACAAAGTTAGAGTGTTTGACGAGTTTAGGTAGATTAATAGCAAGGATAACCTCGTTAATATTATAATTAAAGCTATGCCTAACAGCGTATTAGAAAAAATTGTACATAGTAATAAGTTAACTGTTTATATTAAGAAATATATGGACCGGTCGTTACGACTAACACGTAACGAAAAGGAATAGGGATACCTTAACAAATGGGAAAACTGTTGGGATAATATACATAAAAAGTATACTTAAACCCATTAGCAAAAGGTCTAAGATTAATAACGTATAAGTTTGTAACAAAAGCCTTGAGTGTAGGAATAAAGGAAGTTGATACCTGGAACTATGGGGCAAAGGATCATAATTGGAGTGTAATTTAAGTTGAAAATAGATTGTGATTGATGGAGTAATACCGACTGCAATAGGAGCAAATTTTGCTATTACCGTTAATTAATAGTTAACTACACTGACGCGCATACACAAATACAAATACAAAAAGTCGACAGTGTTGGAATAGCAGTTAATTGCAGCACAATTAAGTTAACTACACAGACTATAAGTTGATTGTACTGACTGCAATTGACTGTACTAACTGCAAATCAATTGTAGTATAGTGCCCATTTCATTGTGGGGCACGGGTCAAGCAGGTACTCATTCAAATTAGTGTGTAGACCGGCTAACGATCTGCCAAACTTAGAAGCAATATCGCCACTTTCAATGCAATACACCAGTTACTTCGCCCGCGATTCGAATCAACTACGTTGCAACGATAAAGGCCTACCAATAGTATACCTATTTAACATAAGGTACGGACCCAGTTTTGCCCAATATGAATTAGAGTGCAGCTCGACTAGCGACCTGCCCAACTTAGAACATACACACAACTTTTCATCCACGCAACACCACCAGTTACTCCGTCCGACCACAGTGATTCGAATCGACTATCGTTGCAAGGACTAAAGGCCTACCAACAACTATACAGTAGAATCTGTGCGAAGTAGGAGATACTGAGACCTTCGTCATCATGACATGAGACATGTCACGCTGTATATCGTCATCAAAGGTTACAGAATAATGGTCGAACAAAGTTCAACCAACGACGGCGCTCACCGGGAAGTCGTGCTTTAGTAACTGGGCTGCGGCAACTCCTCATGATTCTTCCATCGCTGTTGAGGAGCAAAGCCATGCCATACTAGCCATGACATGGCCGTTTCACGGCCGGCTATCATATGAGTGGCTATGAGCCGCCTTATGAGGATTTTTGGGGGTGAGGGTAGTTCTACGTTTGTTACGCAATGAGGATTTTTTTAGGTGGTAATGTGATGTCATGGGAATGTCTTTGATAGTTATCAGTTTATAATGGCATAAAAAAATCTTAACATAATGGTATAGCTTTTATGGTGATAGGGACTACGACTCTACGAGTTGATATAGAGTCCGCGTATTTAATTGAGAGTGAAGATAAAAGCTACGAGGGCCAAATTCCAAAATATAAGACACGGGCCAGTCTATAAACCGTACCCTGTACGGGGATAAAAACTATGCCATAACTATAAAAGTGTTTTTTGTTGTTGGTAATACTATAGTCTATACCACGCTATGCGGCTATGAAAAAATAACTAATTAATAGTAAGCCACGTTGTAAGAATTTTTCTTATATAAAGTAATGTTATGGTATGTTTTGGATTTAATATTCAGGGGTCATGGCAGCTATAGCCCCCCAAGGGTTACGGTATGGCGTGGTGTGAGATGGCTTTTCTCCTTGATCGCTGTACGCCCATCACCCACCAACAGAGGCCAACAGAGTTCTGGGGTGTCGTTGAAATTCTTCCTCGTTGTATACAGACAGTACCTATATTTCCAAATTCTAGCGCCGTGTCACAGGTGTGGAGTAAGTAGATCTCCCACAGTCCAAGCGAAGCGAAAGGTCCAACAGACAAGTTCACCAGGGCTACAATCCACACGCCTACGGGTCTCTGGATGTTAGGGCAACCTAAGGTCTTGATTGGAGGGATGGCGCGGGGTCCCGGAGGCCTGTACGGGTTCCCGGCGGAACCCGCGTTACGATCCCTCCCGCCGGTATCTACAGGACTATTTCGTAGCAGTTAGTGCAACACTCTGAAGTTGGCACTGCCCGGTGATGTGTGTGTGTGTGTCGTGGACATGGTGAAAAAGAAAGAGGACATGGCTTCCACGCTTCGTACGGCAGCTGGCTCACCGAATACCGACCACGGCCCTTGTGTCCCCCCTGTTTACAGTATGCCGTGTGTGCCTTCTAGTGTCAAGATGGAGTACCTATGTACAAAGTGGAAAGCACAGGCTGCACAGCTTGAGAGATGGGAACTAGTTGCAGTACACCAAAAACCGCGGGCAAAGACCGAGGCATGCCGCGGGACAGGATCCTCCTCGAAGAGACCCCGTCGTGGTGGTCGTGGAACATCTCGGTGTCCCGACTCCTCCTCTTCCGCCAGATACTCGTCTTTCCAGCAAGTGGAGAGAAGAAGCGCAACACGCGTGACGCAGCGTTCACGGCCCCGCGCGTCGCTCGAAACCCCCCCGTCTATTGTGTCTTCTCACTCATCCATCTCCCCTCTTTCGTCAGCGCGCGGCACGGCACCTCTCAAGGGGCGCACACGCGCGCTCGGAGCCGTTCTGCCCTACCAGGAACTGTCGTGTACAGTACAGATCGGACCCCCCTTCGCCCGACCCACCCATATCCAACTGACTGGGCCCCTGCAGTCTGGACGACGGGGAAAAAAAAAAGGGTTTCCGCGCGTCTCCCCGGCCCTGAGAGAAAATACGGCCCTCTCAGCTTGTGCTCATGCCGCGTCCACTGCTGATTCGAAA